>VXAA01004295.1:341532-362813 GCA_013399115.1 Anseranas semipalmata
TGTCGACCACACCACACAGCTTGGTGTCATCAGCCATCTTGCTGAGGGTGCACTCAATCCCACTGTCCATGACACCAACAAAGATGTTAAACAGCACCAGTCCCAGTACTGACCCCTGAGGAAAACCACTTGTCACTGATCTCCACCTGGACATCAAGCCGTTGACCACAACTGTTTGAGTGCGACCATCCAGCCAATTCCTTACCCACCAAGTGGTCCATCCATCAAATCCATGTCTCTCTAATTTATGTGTGCCCAAAACTAGAAAGTTTCTAGTCATGAGAAGTATGAAGAAATAAATGAGATGTTGAAAAACGTGTTTGGAAAACATAACAAAAGGGTAAGTGAATTAGGATGTAGATACCAAGAAACTAGGGGGGGGGGGGTGCAGAATAAACAAGGGATGAGATGTGAAGCGCACTGCCACAAAAGATATGGTATATGCAGAAGAGAAAGTTACGGTGGACTTAAACAGCAGTCGTCTCCTAAATTCAAACCTGATGAAACAACATTACTGCAGGTTGTTAAAGAACATCTGCTACCCATTTAAAAACCGAGAATCTCACTTTCTAAATGATTTCCGTTTTCTTCAAAAATGATGTTTCTGCCCTAGAATATAGCATCTAATTTGGAAAACGAGCATCATTTGGAATAAAAGAAACAAGATGATGATGAAGAGTCTTTGACATAGTTTGAATACTCAAGTCAAAATGAACAGACTGAAATCCTTCAATCCTCAGCAAGTTTCTATTTAGTTTCTATTTTTCTATTTAGTTTCTATTTTTCAAATTTTCCATTATCTTCCTGTGTTCAGCAGACCTTTATAACTTAGCCTTGTTTTCTTTTCATGTTTTTCTTTTCCTTGTTAAAGTAAATTAATAATGATTTAAATATCCACACATTTAATGTGGGAAGTTATTTCTCTAAAACCTGAAGCAAAGAAAAACTGAAATCACTCCATCAGAACAGGTGGGAATATAAAAATACTCTTGAATTCTATTCTCTCAAAACAACCCTCTTATATTAAACCTACACAAGGAATGCAGAGCATAACAAAGACAGCAATTCACAATGATTTGTTTTGGAAAAAAAAATCCTCCTTAAGTTAAAGAGAAAAAAAATAAAATGCAATCTAGAAAAGGAACTTAAACAGAACTTCACAATTCACAGATGGGTAAACATTGTTGCTCCTTATCTTGTAGTTTAAGATTTAAATGATCAGAATACTTATTTTTTGTCTTAGTTGAAACATAACATCCAAAATGGTATATGTTTAAAACTGTCATAATGTTATTTCAGTCCAGACTGAAAGAGCAGTAATTGGACTACTTAGGTAACAGATTCAAGGCAGGGTGGGGACAGCTTCTTCTAATATTTGCTGCAGTAGTGACAGCTTACACTGTGCTGTGTGCTCTGATTTCACAAATAGAAAAGACTAATTTAGTAGATCAGAAGAATAAGCATTAGCCCAGTGCTTTTTATTTCAAGTTACCATTAGGTCAGGAATTTATTACTGTGGAGGAATTAAAAGACAGACAAAAAAGGAAGCTAAAAGAAATCCTGTTTCAGAATCTAAATATAAAGCCAATAGAGATATAACAGAATCAAGATATCCCGCCCTTCTATTATTTCTAAAAGCTTCATACGTAGAATTTCTCCCTGTTTTTCCTCTTGGATATTAGAAGGACTTTAGCTGGCACTAACAAATTCTTACCTTGGACAATGCTTCATCATGCACAACTGTATTGGTTGTTAAAAGTACAAGAACTGTCTGAAGCAATTTAAGTTCTTCAAGACTATTTTCCATCAGTTGCCAAAGCATATTAATAATGTTTCCTGCTGCAGCCTACAAAAAAAACATTTTGTGCCAATAATTAAAATGTTTATATACCATTTATATCATGTGTACATATGTAAGAATAGCAGTCTTCTAACTGCGTATCATAACTAAATTTGTCTGTTTGTCTATACTGTAGGACTACATTCAGAATTTAAAGCTAATTTCATTGTCACAGGCTTCCCAAAATATTTTTTAAAAATTGATGGCAGAAATCTCTTAATTTTTGGTCCAAATTGAAGTGGATACTTTATTTTCTATTTGGAAATGTAAGAGACCGTACAAAGACATTTTACCCTCAGAATTCATTCATATCAGAGAAGTAACAGTATAATTTTATACTATGCAAGCACAACCAAAGATTTATATTATTTTCACAAACTTCTTAACACACTCTATATGCAGTACCATAATATATCACCTGACATTTAAAGTTGTAGGAAATGTATATCCTTTTTATTTTTAAAAGTAACATGTAACAAACACAAAATATAGTGTAATCACACAGAATAACTTCTATGGATGTAATCTTAAATATGATGTTTATCAAGGACAATAATATGTTCTGTTCCTGCACTAGAAGAATGCAAACTAAATGAGATGTTTTGAACACTCACAAATTCCTTCTAGAAGTTACTATTTTTCCCCACCATTTTTTTTAAATGATCAAGAAGAAGGTTTTCTTTTAAATTACATTTTTTAACCAATATGAGCAATATATTTTGCAAACTATGTCCACTGTAATATAAACAGCTTCCTAAAAAAAGTATTCCCCATCAGTTTGGGGCCTGTGTTTCTTACATTGAAATATTTATGTATTTACATAAAGATTGATCTTACCTCAGAAACAACTTCATGGGACATGAGCCTTTGTATGGCTGCTAGACACAGCTGAGTGATCTTTGGTTCCTTTGTTCCACAACCCATGAGAAAAGGCTGAACTACCTCTGAGCTGTTCTCTTTCAATGCTTATGAAAAAAGATATGGAAGCAGTCAATTTTTAACATATATATACAATACAATATATATGCAATATATATATAATACAATGCAAAATTTGTTGATCATATCTATTAACAAAAAGTAATCTCCAGTCCTAGAAATTTGGGAGTTACCTTTGCACCACAGGGAAAAGCCAAGCAAAGAAAGACAATGGGCTGCCAAGGCTCACCTCCACAATTACCCTAATGCTCTAATTGCAAGCACCTTCTCTCCTTTCTCAACGCTTTACCTTTCTTTGAGCAACTTTCTCTTTCCAAATCCAAAATGTCCACTTAGAGTCCATTTGGTTTGTAACAAATTGTAAGGTTCTGCCTACCCCAAAGCTCCCTCTGTCCTTACAGTGGTGACCACTCTCCTTCCGGTAGCTTTTTCGACTCTACGCCACCTCAGAACCAAATACAGAAGCAACACAACGCATGGCACAAGATGTACCAAGTACTCAGAACAAAGGGGAAGAACAAAATGCCATCAACAAAACAGGCAGAGAAAGACACTCGAATGTTTGTATCCTGGATACATACACCTGGCTGTGAATTCTTCAACCGGTGTTTTAGGGAGAAATGGCAGCTTTTTAAAATGAAGCACTTTCATGAGAAATAACAAGTTTCTCCTTTAAAAAAAAATAAGTTCCTGAAAAAAGTTCATAATTAATACAACATTCCACACTGACATTTTAAAAAGTTTTTCCCCATAAGGGTAATTCTAGAAATACGAGATTAACTTCATAAAATTAAAAGAAAATATTTCTGAAATATCGAAACAAAGAATGACTCAGACCAGTGAGTCCTTTTCTGCTTGTGTATGTCATTTTTGATTCATGCAAACTATCAAGATTTCAGCTGCTCATCCTCATTTCAGATATTAAAAATTTCCTCCCAGCTGAAAATTGATTGCGTTCTTACACTGAATGTCATCCAATGTTAGTCTATGTGTCATAATAAACATACATTTATGAAAAAAATTAACACATTTTTAAAGCACAGATCATACAACAAATAAACAAAAAATACATTCTTGCATAAAAATGCAAAGATGATCTTTTTTTTTTTATTGAACAATTTGAAGTTTGGCTCCCATGAAGGTTTATTATTAAGTATCACTACAATTGACTTGAAAAAAAATTGACACAAACATCAAGGTAAAAGCTACAAAAATGTATTTCAATGCTACTTTAAAATAAAGCACTAGCACATGACTAACATGTTTCTTTGTAAAGAATAGGCTAGAATAGGTGCCAATTTTTCATAAGGCAGTAGCTCTTACAAGACAATACCGATACATATACAGTCCTTAGTTATGTCACCCTCTTCACGTCCAGCTGACAGAGGCTGACTTTGCACCAAAAGCCTCACCAAAAACAATTAAAATGTGAACATAAATGTGAATGAAGACTTGTAATTTTAGGCATCTGGCAGTGTCTAGCGTGAACAAGATGGCTGAGCTGCCTTTATAGCCTATCAATACATACAACACGTAGCCGATAGAGCCCAGAGAGCTCACTCCAAAGTGCACACAAATGCTTATTTACTTATACAAATTTCTGACTTGCCACCAAGTCAGAAACCGACAAACATAAAGAAGAAAGCAGAATTTTAAAAAAAGATACCACAAAACATTTATCCTTAACATAAGACTCATGATGGAGTTCTGAATGGCAAGAACTGCATAGGAGTTAATAAATAGCGAGACAAAAAAAATTCAAACTTTTTATGGTATTTTTCCTATAATCCACTAGAAACAATCTCACAACAGGATCTATACAAGCATTCTTACTTTATGAAGCTGCAACTAATGTTTGGTAGATCTAGTTTGGTACCGTTACATCAGTTTCAGTCTTAAAACATACAAAAAATTTCTCATATCTGGTTGTGCTTCCATTTTGCTATATCAAAGCTACATAAGAATATATTAAAAAAAAGACATCTATCATAATAAACCACATCAAAAAAGAAATTTGGGGAAAATAAGACTCTCTACTTCATTTCATCAGCAAGATCATAATCCTTTAAAAGAACTTCTAAAGCAAAAAGCATGAATTACCTAAAAATAGCACATCTCAGAGCCACATGGAAATAATTTCTCACATTTGTCTCCTGCACTATAAATCGCAACCTGACTTCTCTTTAGAATTACTGAAATCCTCATAAATAAACTATACAGCACACGCAGACTGCCAAGAATGAAGACTCTGAAACTGCTCAATTTTTTCCAAGAGAAACAAGCAAGTTACATCAGTGACCTCAGAATTCTGGCAAGTTAAACACGTCACCAGACATAGCATTAGTTCTGTATTGTCATAGTATATTTGTCATTTTAAAAATGCATCTATTTTCCTAATAATTATAATCCTACACAATGTATTGCTTCAAGAAAGCATCAGGTCCTTATTCAAAACAATCTGATATAGTTGATCTCATCTACTTTAGTGAATTGATAGTTTATGTCTATAAAATATAAAGAAAAATCACATCCTAATCAAAATATATTTTTACATTACTAGAATGTCTAGCAGATGTTCTTAAATCATCTAATAGTAAAAAATATTTACTTCACTAGTTTTCACAACTACAGCAGCCTTTTTCAGCTTTATTATTACTAAAGCATACATGCTATCTTCTTCCAAAATAATATTATATACCAGGTAGAACACAATAAAGATTTGGATATTAAGTTACCTACAAGATCAGGTTACAACTGATACTTCAAAAAAATTACAAGAGTCCATAAAGAATTGAGACTGTTTAATGGCACTGCATTTAAATTGCTAGGACAACGTGCAGGCATAATAAGATTCCCCCTGTTCCTCAATTTCTCACTGGAAAAAAAAGTTGTTATCCTATTAGCAAAGATTAACTAATGAAAATAACTTGGAAGACCTCCAGTTGTTTTTTTTTAAACCTCATAAAGACAAACCTGTGCAGGTTTGTTGTTTTTTTTTGATGAATGAAACAAATGCTAACTACATTCTAGTTTAAACCTTACAAATGAAAACTACCGACAAAATTGGACCAACTACCAGAAGGTGTTCCCTCAGAATGATTAGAGACTGCCTATCCATGCCCCAAACCAATAATCTTTCAATAATCTTTCGCATCTCCGTACTTTGAAATTAAGGTTAAAAGAAAAAAAAAATCCTTGCAGGGTCACAAACTAGCTTTCTAAAATGTAAAGATCTTTACACAATAGTATGCCAAAAAATGTTGCTACTTCCCAAATGGCTAACTGGAGATTTCTCTTGTTCATTTGTGTATTTTGATGCATAGCTGACATTACCTGGCATAGTTTTCCCACTTATGTCAGCATTCATGACAGCAGTAAAAACAAAGAAAATAAACAAATAAAAACGAGGCATTAAAGTGAAATACTGAAGGGTGGGACTGCTACTTCAAGTAATTCTAGAAAGTGCCTCCTTAACGATATCTGATTTACATACCTCAAAACAATAAATACTTTTACATCTATTTCATTTAGACCTTTAAAATAATTTAGCATTGTAAGGATTTTGACTACAGGTGGGGTAGACACTCAAGCATTAATACAGGGACATTCAAATCTGGCCAAAGGCTTTACCAGCGATTGGTAAGAAGCCATTGATTTACATGCTATTTAATACAGCTGAAGAAAGTCAGAGATACTGTTTTAAGCACTTACAAAGCTGCAACTCTCCTGTCCCTCAAGGCAATGTTACATCTCAAATTGAATGACCTTGTCTCAGATTACGACGGATTTTTGCCTGCCAGGTACAAGTCTCCAAAGGCTAGACTCTCACAGTAAACACACAGATAAGGATCATACTGCAGAACTCTACGCAGACCACTCAACAATAGCTGTGGTGAATGTAGACCACGAATAAGATATGAAGAATTTGAAGCCTAATAATTTCATGGTATTTTTCTAAGTGGATGATTACTTTTGTAGAACCACCGCTGAAAACGGAGACCTTCCTCAGCATCAATATAGCATTAGCATGATAGAGGAGTAGAATTTCTCAATATTACTGGATTTTTTTTGCTAGGTGCCAACAAGTATCATTGATATAGCACACACTAAAAGGCATTTAGGATTATTACACATAACCAAGACATATCTTTAACATTTTAGTCTGTAACCCAAGTTTATTTTTCCCATTGCACCGCAAATAGTTACCTGCCAAAATATCAGTGTTCCGTGCAGCTATTGTTTTCACTTTTATTATTCCTGATTCAGCAGCCTGTAGGGGAAGAAAAATAAGTAGTTTAGATGCTATCTCACACAACAATATCTGCAACGAAACAAACATCATATCTAAGATAAATAAATATGTATAGTCTCAGAGAAAAAAATGTTTCTGTAGTGTTTTTGTAAGCAGAGCTAATGTAGAAGTGAAATGCCTTTCCAGAATTTTATACAAAGGGGTATAATCTGTGGCTCAGAATTTTTAGAAGACACGATTTTCATTGTATTATTTTCCAGTCCTATGAATGCAAAGAAAAATCACTAGTAAACAAAAAAAACTGTCAAGTAGTCCCTGTACAGATCCAACTGTGAAACAACTACCATAATGTATTATAATCTGTCACATTCATCAGGTTAAAATGCAGAAGGAACCGTGAATATTAGTAATTGTATCAATGTTTAATACGTAAGACTTAAGCAATGAAATCCAGTTAATAAATCGGATGTGGTACACTGCACTCGAATTCTATCACTGTTCTTCAAGTCAGGTAACAGCATTTTTTGTTTGAAAGCTAACGCTCTTACTAACATTTTGGGAACAAAACCCAACTTCCCTTGCGTCCTGAATCCCCCACACAAATTAACCCCACGCAGCACCACGTCCAACCCCTACGAGCCTTCCTAGCAGTACTCGGCTCTCCCCGATCCAACACCAGCAGCTCCCCCTCCTCCCCACATGCCACCAGGGGCCCCTCCACGCTCCCCTCCCTCAGGCGCCCCCTCGGCAGGCCGCGGGGCCACACGTGTGGCGGGAGGGAGGCAGGCGGCGCCGCGGCTGGGCCCAGCGAGGCGCTGAGGAGAGGAGCGGAGCGAGGAGATGGCGTACCGCTGCGAGGGAGCAGCAGCTCGCCGCTGGGCTCCCACAGACGCCTTCCGGCACAGATCACGAAAGTCATGTTTTCTAACGCAATCAAGTCAAAGTGAACGCTGTGCCTTTCAAAATTAAGATTTCTGGCAAGTTTTATGTAGGAAATTAAAAATACATTGCAAACAGCTCTTTTCCATTTTTTTAATTCCACTAATGCATCGTAAACCTCTGGAAACAATTAAAGAAATCTCGATGAACACACTGCACACCAAAATAAATGCAACAGTTTTTCCCAAATGACAGGACTCATGCTCCTGGAAAATATTTTTCTGCCAAATCTGAAAGTACACTTGCACCTTTTAATTCAGTTTCATATTTCTGTGTACTTTACACACTAAGCCTTTCCACTTTTCCTTGGACTTTACATTACTGTTCAGAGAAGTGTGCTATCACTATATGAAACCAATTAGAGAAGCAGACAATCCGTGGCAGCAGAAATATGAAGTGACAATATGGACTTCTACCCAGCAGCACCATTTCCCCTCCATCACAACACTGTTCCAACAAAATTTCCCAGAAAGTCAGACAAAGATGACTGCATAAATTCAAAATCAAATATTTTAATTACGATGTTATATACATAACTCACAAAACAGCTAAATTTAAAAAATAGAACTTAAATTTCCACCTTTTTTATTTGTTTCCCAACATAAACATAGAAAGACTATACACAGCCTTACCACGCTTGAATACATTTGTGAAGTTCTGGGGAATTATATGAGCTTTGCTGAACGGTGTTTCTACTTAAAAAATATTTACACAATAGTATCAACAGTGCCTGAACTAACATACAACATGCTCAAATGAGCACAGAGCAACATGGAAATATATCTTCTGTATAATTAAAATGAGAATTGCCAAATGCAGTTCTCATTTATTTTAATTACATTAACTTGATGAGTTTAAGTGTCTAAGTTTTAAGTCAATCCTTGTTCTACTTCAGTTATAAATGTCAGCTAATGAGGGGGGGGTCTTGTCAAAACAAATTGTTCCTATTCATTAGTATGAAGGATTCGTCACAGTCCAACTTCAATTATCTTCAAACTAAGCCTCATCACATCTACTGGCAATCAATTTATTTCTTGCCAGTAATGACAAATTCCCTCTGAATCAAACAAATAATAAGCTTGCCACATGCATGATATTTGCATATACTCCACATTCTGCACAAAAAGGAAGAAAAAAATATTTACAACATAATGTATCCCATTTAGTTGTCTGTTAACTTTTACATAAAATAGCACAGATTTTCTTTTTAAACTAAGGTAAAACAAAACAACAGCTGCTAGAGCTTTTACCACCACTCTGAATATGACAGTTTTTTTTCCAGAAGATATAGGAGTCTCTGTGATTATCTAGGCTGTTTTATTTTCCAGTTTCTATTTAGAATTCCGAATCAAATTGCTCGCAGTTAAAACTAACTACATTGCAGATACCCTATTAAAACAAACAAACAAAAATACTATGCTCTACCGTATATGTAAAAAATAACCACTTAACATCCACAGAAAAAGACTTTAGTTGAAAAAATAAACAACAGAAAAAATGAGACTATAAACAATTATTTGGCTATCCTATACACATCAGGATAAAAGTGTACTTGGATAGTCCCAGTTTAACTTGGCAAGAGAAAATAGGTATTAATAATAATAGGTATTAAGTTTACAAATTGACATCAATTTGAACATTACTACAGCACTCCACAGGACACTGCCCCATTATCCAAAAGAATACTATAAAAACATTAATCAAGGAGATGGCCAGCATCATACTGTGTGTTTACTGCTATAAATACAATAATTTACTTTCACATAAATATAAGGCATAATTTTTTTTAGCAGTCACCACTTTAAAAGTAACATTATCAGAGTTTCTGTTAGCAACACAATTAATAGTAGTCTAATGAGTAAGTCAGTTATCTCTTTAATTTTAAAAAGAAGCAAATATATATATAATTCCTGTAACATAAAAAGCTCAAGTGTACCTGAAACCTTCAGTCTATTAGATTTCCTATTCTGCTACTCTCATAACTGTGAAATGAACTGAAGTAAAATCTCTCAAATGCACACTTGCCACTGTTGGGTTTGTTTCGTGTTCCTGCTGCAGTAACTGTAGCATTCAGATTTGGCAGGAGAAATACTGATGAGGAACAGAAATGGATCCTCAGTGATGGCATATATTCAGATCTATCTCCTCTGGATACTTTGATTTGCTTTTAATCAAACAGTCTATAATCTCACAGCAAAATTCATCAGGACGCTCTGGGCTCCTCCCCTCCTCATGGATTTCTCAGTCCTCAGTGCAAACAACACCCAAGTCTTCCTGTCATTAGATGCACTGCGTGCATCTTCCAGCTTTTTGGCAACGTTAGCCCTTGTGCGCGGCCAGCAGCACCAACCAGGTGACACAGAGGTCACATCTGCTCCAGTGCTCGGTTAACGCCAAGCGAAGGTTTAACCCACCCTGGTTGCAGAACGAGCATCTTCCAACAACCAAGTAATGTTCAAGTCCCAGATGTAAACTTCTCCATATAAAATACATGCGCACAGAATAGAAAGACCTGTAACTCACAAATACTAATTCAACATTAGGACGATTAGGGTATGCAATCCTCTGGCTGCTGCCGAGGACGATGAAATGGTAAGCCACCAATACCCACAGCCCAGCAACAGCTGCATCTGCAGTGCACCAGCTTCTCAAATCAGTCTTTCAGGACTGTGTGCAAGCTCTCAAGCCTCAAATCTCACTGCTGTGGATCAGCCTTCATCACCAAAAGATGCCAGTATAGCTAACACAATGATGATAATGTGACCTGGCAGCCCAAGAAAAGAATGGCCATCAGGAATAATGGCATGCAGTATGCCTGAATATATAACTGCATAATTATTTAGGATAGCTGTTTACTTCTCACAAGCAAAAACATCGTAGAAGCCCTACTGCAATGTGGCGATGCACATGGACGGGCAAGCAAGGTGCCACGGGGCCAGCTGGGATGTGATCTGACAGCACATCAGCTGCTCCGCAGTAATCCCCATGCTCTTACTCTGGTGTAAACGGGGAAGAGCTACCCTTATTTCACTGATAAACAACAACATAGTTAACAACTTCTCCTAGAGGAAAGATGACACAGAATTGTAATCCCGAATCTCTCTCTTATCAGTGACCCTTTTTGGAAAGTGAAAAGAACACACGTTGTCTTTACTGTTTCAGCAATTTTTAAAAGGTTTCAGAACGGGTTTTTTTTAGAGGTTTTATAAAGGGTCAACTTGCTGATATTCAAAGAAACTGGTATTTCACAATTAGGACCAGAAGTCAGCACTTTTTTTTTTTTAAAACCAAATATTATATACCCGCATAATTAATATAACAAGCATGCATGTACTAATTTCTACTAAAGACTGATTCAACGTTAAATATATTTTTATGTGAGCTTCTAATTGGATAGTATTCTTACAAAAAAAAAAATATAAACCCAAAAATTTCCACTACTAGTGCTCTAAATGACTATTTGTGTTTCAATTGTATGCTCAGAGCAAACTGCTGTCTCCAGAGAGATCCAAATTGCTGTAAGATTTGCTGCTCTTACTACAGAGGTTTTTGATTTCTCTCTTCTAAAAAGAAAAGCATTCAGTACTTTCAGGTATGATGGTCTGTGTTAGCATTTACATCATATTGTTTGCAACCCTTTTACTAAGATTGGATGAGAATAATATATATCATTTAGGGTCACTTTCACATCTATTACATGAAATAAAAAGAGCAATTTTTTCTGTCATTATTTGCCTTTCTAACTGGAACACTAACCCTATACCCAATAGCTTAGATAAGAGATTCCCCTGCCTAAAGTACAGTTTCACTTCAATGTTATTCTAGCTTGCTTTGCAAAAGCACATTCTGGACCATTACTGCACTGCAAAACTATTATTTGGAAAAGGATACGCACACAAAAAACTCCACAATAAATCAACCTCATGAAAGCACTCGAGTGTACCCCATCTGTGTGAAAAAGCACTGTACTTTCCTTCCATATTTTTATCCTCCCCCTCAGGAGGACAATCCCCACTCAGACCCTTCTCTTTTATATATACTCGTTCCATCTGTGATTTAAACTGGTGAAATGCTAGTTCTGATCTGACAGCACTGCGTACTCACAGGGCATTATTATATTGGATGATTTAATGTACCTGGATTAGAGCTTGCTCACATTCTACTGGCTTGGAGCAAAGTTACTAGCAGAGCCTCTGGGAACGTAACATCACCCGCTGTAATGGGGACACAGTTTGGAGCATGTGAGCTAAGTACTTCCATCAGCTGGACACATAGATGCCCACGCACCCAAGGGTCAATGTCACTGGAAAGCCACCCTCTATCAGGGTCACAGTGACTGGGACTGGAGAGAGGTGAGCACCACACACATCTCAAAGGAGGCCAGGGAAGAGCATTCAGGCCTTCCAGTCACTTCCACATCAGTCCCTGGGAAGTCATAGAACAAATCCTCCTTCAAGCCATTTGCAGGCACAAGCAGGACAAGAAGGTGACTAGGAACAGCCAACATGAACTTAGCATGAGCCTGACCAACCCAACTGCTTTCTACAATGGGATGACGGGCTGTGTGGGTAATTGGAAAGCAGCACATACCGTGTACCTTGACTACAGGAAAGCCTTTCATGTCAAATCCTATAGTATCCTTATAGTCAGATCAGACAGACATGGATCAGTGAACAATACAGTGAGTGGAAGACTGGCTAAATGGTTGGGTCAAAAGGTTATTACAAGTGGTATGAAGTCCAGCTGGCAAATAGTTACTAGTGGTTCTCCTCAGGGATGGACAGTGGGGCTAATACCATTTAACATCTTTATTAGCAGCCTGGGTAAAGGCATAAAGGCTGCTGACAGCTACCAACTCCAATATACTGGAAGGTGGGTTTCTATTCAGAGGAACCCAGCCGGGCTGTTAGGAACCTCATGAAGTTCAACATAGGCCAACACAAATTCCTGCACTTGGGATAACTTAGCCCCATGCACCAGTAGAGGCCAGGGCTGACTGGCTAGAAGGCAACTTTGCAGAAAATGACACAGGGTCCTGGTGTACGATGAAGTGGAACATGAGCCAGCAGCGAGTCCTTGCCGCAAAAGTAGCCAACTGCATGTTGGGCTGTATGAGCAAGAGTGTAGCCAGCAAGCTGAGGGATGGAGTCTTCCCCTCACTTTTGCTCTTGTGAGAGTGTTGCTGGAGTACAACGTGCAGCTTCAGGCTCCCAGACAGACACTGATGTGATGGGGCGAGTCCAATGAAGGTCTACCAAGATGGTCAGAAGAGTGGAGAACAATATACAAGGAGATGATGCAAGAACTGCATTTGTTCAGCCTGAAGATGACAACGCTAAGGGGACAGCTTGTTAATGCCTACAGCTACCTGATGGGACACTGTAAAGAATGTGAACCTGTTTGCAGTCACTGCTCAGATGTGTACATCACCCTGGTACAAGAAGAGAAAGAAAGCGGGTAAAAATGAAAACAATAATTCTCCTTTCAAATCACTTCTAATTCTACAATTCCCACACAAGTTTCTCACTCTATTTTTTGTGCCATAGAATCTTCGTAATCACGATAAAATAGTATTAATTGTCCTACAAACTGAAGATTGTATTTCAGTAAACCTCTTTCACTATAACAAAACCTTCCATACAAAAGCAGCAGCAGCTACAGGTTTTCAACTTCTAATTTTGGAATTTGTGATTTATATGAATCATTAAACAGCCCTCATTTAAATAAATAAAAATCAACAAACTATTAAACTTTCCATTTTAAAAGTTCATATCACCTTTATTTTGCATTTAAAGACAAGAAATTGCAAACAGATGGTCAGCCTCTACTCATATGCAAAACAGTTTCTTTAACTGTTCACACTCAACCTGGAAACAAAATTGTTCTCGTTTATTCTACATCATGATCTACTAGTGCTCAATGAAGGAAATAATTAGTTTACATTTCCAGCCCCAAGAACAGGGACTATAGTTGAAGTTATCAAACTAATTCCTGCTAGACTTGACTCTACTCAAAGATGGTGCCATTCTCAATTACAGGAGATCCAATGCAAAGAAAAAAACAGGAGCACTAGTTGATTCTACTATACACCTTCTCAACCAATTCAAGATATATGATATTGCAGGTTTTTTTAATTTTAAAAAAATGTTCATTTCCAGCTTCAGTGCAACTATATTAGTTGCCCTGATGTTAGATGTGCTATTTCACGTGACTGGAGTCATTACTCCCCTGCTCCATTAATCTTCTGAACTTGTCAGCTTGCAGTATCAGCAGCCACTTCAGAATCCTGAAGGTTAATAATCAATAATGCCAGGAGAGGTGCCAGTGTTATCTATAATCGCTTCAGAGCTGATACCTCTGGAGGTAACTCACTTGACATGAACGTAGAGGTAAAGATAATGCAACGCAAACATTTTATATCAAGAGTTTTCATTTGACAATCGAAACACTACACCTCAGCTGGAAAACCATCACATATAAATCAATAGAACAAATCAGAATGAATAACATAGAACAATACATTACTGAACAGCAATGATGTAGACAGAAAAAAAAATTAACAGACTTGACACAGAAGAAACACAGTTAGGTAGCAACAAATTCTTAAGTTACACTTCTCTCCTGCACAGTAATATAGAATCAGGATGTACCCTGTATTTAGTTTTGTATTATAAGTACAAATCATAGCAATATTATATCTATATAGAGCGTACAGACATCTTGACAGAGCCCACGGCAAGCATTCATGCATTTCTGAGTGATCCATCAAGTACAACACAAATGACTATAAATCGCTGAAACAGAGCACTTGAATTTTCATGATACACTTTTGTCACAACAATCATCAGTACATAAAAACCTGTTTCAGAGCTTTAGGAGTTTGAACCTGAAGTTCAAACTAAGCTTGTCGATCAGAACAGGCTGGACTGGGAAACTCCCGAGGCATTGCCACAAATACTACGTTCAGTCACCTAGTCAGAGACTGTAAGCCTATGACAGCAATGACTCTTTGCCTGGCACCTGGTGAAAGGAAACAACATTCAACATTTTGGGCACTAGCTGAGAACTCAAGTCACCAGGAATTTCAAATTTCTGCTACAGGTTTCCTGTCTAATCTTCAGGAAGCCATGGGAGGTAGACAGGGATTCAATCAGAGATCAATACGCACAAATTTAAGCATCTAGACTTCCACTGCACTGGAGATAGCTGAAGGAGAGACTTTAAGAATTAAGGAGCGTTCAGCTGAGACTAATTCAGCTGACCCACTGAGGGGCTCTATGCAGTCGTCATCTAAGCTTAGACCTCCGTATCTGAGACAACTACATGCAGATAGAAGACTCATGCTCTTCTAGACTAGCTGCTGGAAGCCAAGCAAGAAACATTAACGTATCATGTCGCAAAGATACATGAACGTGTTGGCGACAGACTAAATCAGTCCCCTGGCTATCCGCTCCATTGACCGTATCTCCGTAACAAAGAGAGCCTGCGTGGCCGATGAAGGGCACTTAGACACCCACAGTTATGCACCTTAATCTTGCACTGAAGGCTACCTTGAAATGTTCACAGATAGCCTGAGGTACAGGAAATACTGTTCATTTATTCATTCAGTAAATTGTAAGGTATGATATGACGGGGAAAACAGGTCTATAATCATAATGCCAGCCATTCTTGAAAACATATTTCTTATCAAAGACTAAAATGATGATATGAAACATAGAATTTTTAAGTCTTGAAAGTTAGAACACATTTGAATAGATGGCAGTCCCCTAGAAACATAGCAGCACGCTTTAAAAAATAATTTTGAAAAAGTATTACTGTATATAGATCAATATTGAACAAAAAACATTGCAAAATTAATGGATCCCAAACATGAAGCTAACAGACATGGCAATTGGTAAAGGTTAGGAATTAGAGAGGAGCTGTAGGAAATATCAGCGTTCACCTGTTTCAAGTTATCAGCTCAGCTACTGGCTGGCAAACAAGAATGCCACAGAATAATTTCCAGTCACATGCACAAGACACACGCTTCAGTGCAAGCTACCTAATGTTGACAATATGCATTTGACAAATCACTTTCTCTACTTCAAAAGAATCTTCAAAATATTAGATAAGCGAATACCCATTAAAGCAAACAAAGAACTCTATAGAGTGTTTACATCCTTCTGAACTAATACTGTGAAGACCTGAAAATTAACCAACCTGGAAGGCTCGGTGTAGCATAGGTTTCCTGTAGACTATAGCTTCAGAATTATTTAATTCATTTTAATAGAAAAATAAAGCACAAAACCCAAAAACTTCATTACTCCTGCAGGAAATGGTCCATGTACAAAGGTTTGTTCTTCGCCAAGTCCATTTGGCTCTTGCCTTTTTACTACAAGACCAGCATAACACAGAGCTCTCAGAAGCCCATCAGTGCCAGTAGTACGTCAAGTGACTCCAATAACCAAATCACAAGGCATTTCAGCATGTCGTTTTCTTCCTTAGCCTCCTCTGATTTGTGTAGTGCACTATATTCAACAAACTTTCTGAAATATTGTTACTGTTACAGTAACAATACAATTACTGCTCAGCTAGCCCACATCACTTCCACTGCAATTAACAATTGTAACAAATGTTTGCTTTATCCAGAAGCCACTCAAATCCGGATTTTTAAATTTTTACTCAAAGAACTTAATAAGGCTGCTTGTGTGCAAGTAAATTTACTTATAAAAGAAGGAAAATAAAATTGCAAAATTAGATTCTATTATTTTTCCTAGATACAGCAGATCTACTTACAATACTGTTTCAAAAATATTTCAGTATGCCGAAGGTGTACACAACTCAATAAATAGTTAAACAAATGCAATTCTGCTCCATTTCAAACACAGGTCTGGGAGAGAAACAGTACAGAGAGGATATCGAAAGCTACCTTTCAGGAGTCTCTAGGGAGCACTTCAACTGACCAAAGTACTCAAATTTTTTTTTTAGAAGAGCAAAGCACTGCTCTTCTAAATAGCCACATGAGGCTGTGGGGAGTTGAACACCATTTCTTTTCCAGACCTACCACTCCCAATTACTCCAGCAGCAACCTCCCTAAAGCACACAGACACTACGTGCAATCCCCGCCACGACTGCCAAGCAGGCAGCACGCTGCTGTCCCAGCCCGCTCCACGCCACGCCAGGCTGCTCCTGCTCTCCCCAGCTCCGCCTGCTCACTCCCTTCCCCCTTCTGCCACACAAGCGTCTCCATAACTGTGCACAGCTGGGCCAGAAATCTTTTTCTTTTTTTAAAAAAAAAGGCTCGGTTCACTTTTACAGCTACTAAACAAGCACACCAACCCATGCCAACCTGGAGACTACAGGCCTACTTAGAAAGCTGCATGGTTGGACTGGATCTGTGTAAACAAGGAGCTGTATACGACTGAAGCAAATCTGGACTTCAGACCAAGTAGAACTTTTTTGGTATGCTTATTTTCCCCCTTTCAGCTCATTTACTTCTGCTAAGTATAAATATTTCTCCTCGTATTTCTAAGGTTGAAACCACCTACCCAACTCCGATGTAACTTACTGAAGAGTATTTTCATCCAGTAATACAAAACAGTAGGATACCTTTTTAGCCCACTAAACTAATTTCAATTTTGTGACAAGACAAAATTCTTACTCCAGTTCACTGGGTTAAAAAGATTTGTTTTAATTAAGGGTTTGTTGCTTAAAAATGAGGCATGAAGCACTTCCACTAAATCATTAAGGACGACGGCACAAACCCGGACAGGCAGCGCGTTGCCAGCTTCCCACATGCCCAGCACAGGGCACTGAAGCTTCGGTCACTAGCGGGTTAGGACAGCCTAACACCCACAGCTCACACCTGCACCCACAGCTCACTCCAGAGCCAGAAGTTAGGCACTGCAATGCCCTAACACAGAGCAAAGCTCAGAGCCCAGCATATTAAAAACAAGAGAATAACGGCCAAGCAACTCTGTTTTCTAGGAGAAATGTCAGAGTACTTACGATAACACGAGCACGACTGGTGCTGGTACTAAAGACTGCTTCATCCTCTGTAATTTCAAACTCCAAGCATACTGTTTAATTCACACTTGCCCTGATCGCTCCTATCGCATCCCGAGCTGGTGCCTACTTCTACAACCGGGAAATGGAAATAAATTGTGAAAATAAGAATACATTTTTTCCCAGCAGTGTCGTTACTTGTACATCTGCCAATATAAGCAGATTTGGCACGTGACGGACATAACCACCAAATCACTCTTTGGTCACAGTGTATAGCTTTCATGCTTAGTCTACTTCTGTAGTCAGTGCTAATCTGAGGAAGTACCATGCAGGATTTTATGCACCTATCAAGCTGAAACAGATGAGAACACCTAGCAACAAGTAGGGGTGGGTCCGAAATCAAGCAGCAATTGGTATTTGGCGCACTCCTAAGACAAAGCAAGACCAGCCCATTAGTTAATCCCCAAATATTGCCAGCAAGACAATTTCAAACCCAGGGCTTCTTCCTGGAGCTGCCACTTTACAACGCAGTAAGTGACATCACCTAGGAAAACAAACTGTTCTGCTCACGTGTATGGTTCGTCATACAGGGTAAAGATGAGGTGTGGATTGTTTGGGGGCTGAAAATACATTCCGTTATTTCTTAGTTAAAAAGAAAGTGTTAACTAGGGGGAAAGAAGTTTGCCACGTAATTGTGTCTTAAGTTTAACACTGAGAGGAAAAAAAAAAAATCAATAAATTCAAGGTTTCTTAATGGATTATCAAAGTGTCAGCAGCAACCTCAGAATCTACTGTTAGGTGACCAGACTTACAACTACATGATTTCCACAGAAATACAACCTACTCACAAAAAAACCCACAACTTTACAGACTCAGAAGTAATTGAAAAATATGAGATGAAAATGCTTAAAAACAGTGAAGTGCTTAACAGAACAGTGCTTAAAACAGTGAAGAGTTCAAGTTCCATTTCCAGCAATGGCGTAAGACCCTACTCCAGGCTCCTAACAGACAATCAGGTCTAAATCCCACAGGCTTCAGTGGGCAGCCAGCTGTCCCACGTCTGCTGGCACCCCCAAAACCTGATAAAGCTCCTCAGCTGTGTCATCTACCTGCCTGGTCAAAGATCCATTTAATACTGCTTTGGTCTCTTTGTACCTAATAAATATGGCATTAGTTCTTAATGACATATGCATTAGAAGCACCATTAAAAAGTGAAAACTAAAACCCTATTTAATTAAACAGACACTGCTTTTCTGATTGTACCGCATTCCAAGTCCTTACGGTATTGATCATAAAAAGGATTTGTTCAAACAAATCATTTGAGCAACAAGTAGAATTGAGAACGATATTACTATTTTTAACAGCAGCAATATTGTCAGCTAAATTCATTTTACAGAATTTTAACAATGTTAATAAAAAACAAAGTAGGCATATGTGATTTTAAAAAGGGGTGACAATAACAAATAGCCGAGAGCAAAGTTTTAGATTCCCTCAGAAACTGAAAGGATTATTAGAAGCAGTTTACCTGCATAAAGTAGCTATCAAATCTAACTAACAGCTACAGCAGAGCTCAAACCCATTGAAAAATTCCTAGTCCAAAATTAAGTTACGACAGTATGACAACTTTACAAAGCTACACAGAAGCATACATATTAGCTGCAAGGTAAGCTCATAAACTACACTGGAGGTGGTGGTGATGAGAACAGTCTAGTTACACTGAAAGTATAAGCTGAGATTGTAAGCAGTAGAAATTTACTTTAAAAAGCCTACATTTAAACGCAGTTCAAAAAGCTGGTGCTGTTCCGAATCAGTTGGAAGAACATGCCATTCCTCTGATGGCTCTAGCCAAAGCCAATCATGATTAGAACACATGCATGTAATTAAAACACCTGTCCAGCAGTCGCTATTTGAGAGAAAAGGATACTCACTTCCTTTAGAACCAGGGGAGGCTTCCAGAAGCAAGGAAGTTCGGTCGCTTCCTGCAACTGTTACCGCACGTCCCGCTGCAGGAACCGCTGCTCACCCCAGACCTCTCTAAGAGGCCACAGCTCGCAGCAGGAGACATTCCACCTCTTTGCAAACACCTTTCAGTACGAGTCCATAAACAGAACCCACCCAAACTCCAGACAACTGAGCAGCTTCATTCAAAACACTTCATGAACAAAGTAAGCTCTACAGATTTCTGTCGAGATGTAAAGGGAACACAGAAGTCACACTTGCACAAGAACACGATAAACGTGCTAAGCACAAACCAAGAACTGCACGTGCAGTGGCTATTCTAACCTTCGGTGTGGCAAGCACAATGAAGCACTATTAAAAACACCAACTTAAGAATTACCTTGCCCACCCCCGTTGTAGATCCTGAAGACAGTAAATATTATCATGGTGGGGAAACTTGTTCAGACTCTAAACAACTTATTTGCAGTCACACAGCAGCACACATGAGAACGCAGAAGCGGCACCCCAACCGCCCCCGAAATACACACGGATTTCTGTTCAACTGACCGCAACTTTTTCTTGTTTTTGTATGACAACACACTAGTTCTCGAAACATACTGGCATGCCTCTGCCACCTCTAATCACAGGCATCATGCTCTGCTACAGTGCGTGCCTCCGCGCCTTTCACAACAAGCACAGTCACTTACGTTTCAATTCATCTGTTCAAGTGTGTAATATTCGATAGGACATTAAATATGCTATCACCTCATTGGAACTAACGTCTGATTACATACATAATTACTTCTTCCAAACTGGCAGAGTTTTTTACATATTTTCCCAGTTACCTTTCTGGTTCTGCTGTTTAATCCGAGTTAATACATCAGTAGCTTTCCTTCCACTGCTGTGTAGAAAAAATGTTTTTCAAAATGACAAGTGACCAACTACGGATCGGGAAAAAGTTGCACCGACTGCGTGAACGCACCAGAGAAACACACGGTTAAGATGTATGCTTTAACTGAAGGGAAACTGGAATTTTTCTCTCCAGTTTAAAGTAACCCTACTCATTAAGATTACCGAACTCAGGATGCACGTAGAGCAAACCGAGATGTGAAAAAAGTAACCACGCAATCCTACTGCCATAAGTTTACAGAAGGCAGCAAGCTGAACGTCTGTCTCCCAGGCTTCCCCGGCCGCAGCTGCACCACCAGCAACAGACGGAACCCCCAAATCCCCGAGCACGCCCGCGACCACCAGCATCCCCCCACCTTAACGCCGGGGCACGCAGACGTGCAGGAGCGAAAAGCACCCGGTGCCGCCCCCCGGGCCGGGGGCACCGGGCCGGAGGGACCCCCCGGGACCCCCCGGGACCCCCCGCCCGCAGCAGCCCAG
>VXAA01004295.1:363579-428346 GCA_013399115.1 Anseranas semipalmata
TGGCCTTTGGCGGGGGGGGGGGAGAGGAGTGTCCGCGTTGAATGTGGTTTAAAAATAAATAAATAAAACTGCGAAACAGACTCCTCGGTTTAGCGAAGCGTGAGGTGCTTTGCGTTGTTCTGCAGAACACGTTTGTGCCGTTTGCAGCCTTCTAGTGCACGCAGCTCCTCCGCGCCGTTCTCCAGGCAGAAGCCAGAGAGGAGCAGCGCAGAGCCGGGGAGGCCGCCGCCGCCTCCTCGTCCTCCCCCTTTTCCTCCTCGCCTTCCTCCTCCTCTTCCAGCAGCAGTTCAGCACTGCTCCTCTGCAGAGCGAGGGCTTTTGAGCTAGCTCTTTTAAACCTGCTTCAACAGCAAACATCCGAAGGAAAAAAAAAAAAAATCAACCACTAATAGTTGCTCTTAGTAGTGCTCCCTGTGTAACTTCAGCCGCCGCAAAAGCTTCGCTGCCAGGCAGGTTGAGTGCTGGCTTGGAGCTGCTTTCTGGAGGACACCATCCTGGCAGTTAACGTTTCACAAAGGTTTCGGTCTTTGTTGCAATAGCGATTTCTCCATGTCTGGTTGCTGTACGTCTGTCGCTGCAATGGCCGTCTACCTGTAACGCGGGGTGATTCTGTTGTAATTCCATAACCCCAGGGAACTGAAAACTTTTTTGATGTTCTATAATCTGTAGTTTTTATCATGAGAACCTTGAAAAATTTTATTAAACAAGATGGGGGATAATTTTTTACAGCCAATTACTTGAAATAATTCTATTTTAAATAGTTGATTGTCTTCAGACTTCCCTGAAGTCTTAAGTTTTATTCAGAGAATGTTCTAAGATTGTGTTTTGTCTTGTGTGTGTGTCTGTGTCTTTTAATGAAAAGAGGAAAAGAAATTGTCATAAACTTGAGCATCCCTGCTATTTGTTGGGGTTCATTTACTGTAATATACGTTGCAAGTCATACAGCAAACAGGCTGCCAGTGGCACGGCGTTACTATTTTTAGTAAGCACGTTTATCTGTAGATGTAAGCCCTTAGGTATGCTGTAAGAAGCAAAAAGTGCAGGATTGCTTTATAAATAACTTATTTTAGGATCAGTGCCTTCAGGTAAGGAGTTCAGGATTTCACCTATGTGTTCAGTAAAATCAAAACCAGGAGTCTACAACATTTTTAAGGTTTCAAAGTGCATTTTCTTGTGTGTTCCCAAAGGCTTTGATTTTTATATGGTTAACTATAAAATAAAATAGTCTGTTCACTTCAGTAGAACTATTTATGTGCTTAACCAGTAAGCATTTTCCAAAGTGCTTACATTCTGGGTTTCAGTCTCGATGGCAATTCACAGACCAATCCAAATACCTCAATAAGAAACCTGGATGTTCTGCTGGGAGAACAAGGAAATTAATTAAGTCAATTTATGACTATGCATAGGTATTTCTTAGCTAAGCTTTAATTGTTTACTTCCTTGTTGTTGTTTGGACTTTTCAACCTGTCTGTTTTGTACAATTCACTGGACGTGGTTAGCTGTGGGCATATCAGTACCGAGTCTGTTTGTTTGCCCAGAGTAAAATGACTAGTTTGTTGTGGAATGAGGATCAGCAAACTGTTTTATAACGCTGCCTTTCTTACGATAAGGAACCAAGACTTTTGGGTAGAATTTGAATGTGACATCTCGAGTTAGAGCTTCCCACTGTTATTATTATCCCTATAATCAAAGTGAGGGAGATGAGCAAGACTGTCATGTAGCCATATTTCCCTATTAACGATTGTGAGACAAGTAAGAAGAATTGAGATTAATCACATTTAAAGGAAGCAAGTTAGTATGTATCAGATTGTATGTATGTACTTACTTCCTGCAGGTCTTGCTGTTTTGCTTAATAAAAGAAGAATACTTTAAACATCCAGTTTAGGTGGGGGACTACTTTTACGTTGTGAATGCCTGTTCAATTTAGTTGTATGAAAGATAGATGACTTTTTCTTTAATCAAAGCTGTAGCAGTTGGTTTTCCATCCTTCCTCCCAGAGTAATGTCTTACTTCTGAAGTAAAAGCCCTGAGGGAATAGGTGATTACTGCCTTGGAGTAAACTTGACAAGTTGTTGGTGTATAATTCTTTTGGTAAGGATTGTGTAAAAAAGAAATGTAAAAATATTTCAGAACAGTAAAAATAAATATTTTGGAATATAAAATATTACACCTCTCTTAGGAATAAATGTTTTGTGTATTGTTTGTTTCTGTTGTAATTAATACCATTTGTGTGAAAGGATGGTTTCTTGATTAAAAAAAAAAAAAAGCAGACTATTTAATGATGTTAATTATTTTTTTAATGTTAGTTCCTATCTGCTGATTATCCATCTTTTCTTATTGCAGGTATGTAGTGGCATAGAACTAGAAGCATGCTACAGGCCTGTCATACTTGCAACAGCTTGATAGCAACCCTGTCACCTCTATTAAATGTAGCATCTAAAAATTTTTTAAAGCTCTTTCTGGCTGATGTTCCACCCTTTTCACTAGTCTGAAGTTGCTCAATGCTCTGTGTTGCAGAACACGAAAAAGAGGACCATATGCTACTCCTTTCATAAGCAAAAAATATTAAAGCGCTTGATTCTTAAAATAATTTTCTCATTACATTATATAATTTCAGGTTTATTAGTCTGTTGAGATCAATGAAAAAAGTTTTTACTGTAGCTCTCTAGTTGTCTGTTATGATGCATGGTATTTATCTTTTAGTTGTCCGCTGTCCTCTCTACAAATTAACAGCACCCTCCTTTATCCATGTCAAACAAAAACTGGACATACAATTGTCACAGTGCCCAACTCACAGGACTGGAATGCAGAATTATTCTTAAAAATACTGTGACAATGTGTTCTGGGCAATTTTTTCTGCTTCTTGAGTTGAGATTATGATGACTTTTTAATATCACATTTTCTGCTCATACATGGTGATACTTTTGAATCAAGTGGAGCACTTGTGCATTTGCTGAGACCTGCTGTAATTCCAGATTTTAGGAAATTGGGCATAAAATGACTTCAATAAACAACATGTCTATTAATTAAAGTTTTTTTTTCAGGTTAAGTGCAGTCTCCTGTGTATGTTCTCTGAAGGCTGTTGTGTGTTTGACATTTAAATCTCAGTAACTTAGTTTAAAATACGTTCTGTTTGCATTCTTTCACTTTTTATCATTTACATTTATCATACATCTCATTTCACCTGCTGGCCTTGACACTCGGTCTGCTCAGCATAGCCAGCCAAATACAGCAAGATTGCTCACAGGTTTGGACGTGACTCATGTAAATGTGTGCAGAATTGGAACCTCCTTCAGACCTGCTGAATACTGGAATTGGGAACTGTATGGTTCCTGAATCTCAAGCATGTCTCTTAAACATAAGATGATCTTTCTCACTATTCTGATGTATGCCTTTTGTAAATGCAGATTTATTACTTAAGTTAAAGCAGAGTGGTTAAATTAAACTAGTCAGGATCCTTATGGGCGACACTTAATCAGGTGTGAATGTGACTTACTGTAGTAGCATATCATTGCAACTAATACTATTGCACATATTCCTAACCCTAAGTAAAAATGCTTACCTGTCGATGTGTTTTAAATGCCTCAATTTCAGTTCAAGTAAGTTTTGCTTCAGAAAGTGGAGCAGGTATGTTTGAACATCTCTGAGGGCATGTTTTTGACTAGCAAGTTAAAAATGCTAGTTAGCTGTTAAGCTAACTTTGTGTTGTGCTGTAATTATTATATTGTTGTTTGCTTTGTTATTAAATTATGTTACTTTGTGATGGGCAGTGGGTGATTGAAATCATTCCCTGTAGCTTTATTGCCCTAATTACCAACAAAAATGCTCATGAGACCTATTGTGATTCATTCAATTACCTCTCAGAACCACTGCTCATGTTCATTCCAAGTGATGTGCATCAGTCCTTTTGATTCAATTAAAGATGGGACAGCACTCAGCTGTATTAATTTCAGGTGTCTACTCCTAGTTATAATCCATCTTGATGGACGTATACAGATCCAGACTGATACGAGAACAGGGTTGTGTTGCCACAGAGTACAGAAGGAAAGCTGTCAGATTTCACTGTGGTGATTGAAGTGGTTTCTTGTTGATGGGAAGAATCATAGTCTTTCCTCTGAGTTTGTTTTACCCATACTCCTGTATGCTTTTGTAACTACTATGAATCTATCCATAGTAACAGAACTAAACAGTCTTCAGGAGATGAAATACTATAAACTGTGTGGTCAAGTAAAGGTGTTTGTACACATTTCTGGTGCTTTTGCCACTGCAGAGTTAAGAGTTATGATGAAGAAAAGTTTGCCTCATAGTAGATTGAATGTAGATACTGATATCAGAAGGCAAGCTTAAATTTTAAATTAAAAGAGAACGAGGGATGGATTAATGCAAAAATACTTCCTGTAGGCCTTTATAAAGTGCTATGCATTGTATTGGTCTGCGTAAGCAGAAACAAGCCCTGAAGATATGCTTTATTGTGGGAACACTTCATAAGCTCATTAAATTATGAACATTAGAAATCAGGCAAGAGAGTATTTCTGTCGTGGCCTCAAATGGGTTAAAAGCAGATGAAATAACCTTCCCTCTAGTACCTGTGGTTGGTTGGATTGTTTTTTAATGGAATAGCAGCCTTGTTCCTTTAGGATGTGGCTCTATTGGGAAGTTAGATCTATCAGCAAATTGAAAAATACTTTATTTTCCAGCATGAACTCCCCTTCCTGTAAATTTGGGCTGTGTTCCTTTTTGTGTAGATATGAATGTACATGTATTTACAGGCTAGTACAAATTTCGTTTGTATATTTGCATGTTAACACATTTTATTTTGTTTAGTCAACTAAAAGAGCAATCCCAGTTGTCTGCCGGTGACTCATTCTCTTCGTCATTTGCAAACTATCGGTAATTATGTTATATTATCTTTAAGGACACTAACAAAAATGTGAAGTATGAGTGCCCAGAATGTTAGACCTGTGACATGTATTAGACAGATACTCAGCAATGATTCCCTACTAAGTTTCAGCACAGTCGCTTCAGTCGCTATACACAAATCTCAACCAGAGGCTTAGATGCTTCCATGACTCCCTTGGCACCAGCCAGCAAAGCTGTTTTTCCATTTTTCTTGCTTGAATCTTGTCCAAACTGATTCTCAAATCAATTGTGTTTTGTTGTTGTTTTTTTTTTTCTGTTTTGTTTGTACTGCTAATTGAATCAGCTGAACCTGTTAACATCTTTTCTGAGAAAGAACTGCTGCCCACTGCTTGAATTAATTTACTGCTGTCCTAGAGCTAGCAGCGTAACAACTGACAAACAGATACATATTCACAAAATCTTTTCAGCAGCTCCCTTACACTTTGTATTTACAACTGAGAATGACTCAGAATAGATTAAATAACTTCTCCTGCTCACGCAGGAGGTATGTGGCTGGTCTGGGAAATCAACCTTACTCTGTGCATTAAACTGAATCTGTCCATTCCATAAAAATATTATTAATTAGATAACTGAATTATCTATTCAGGTAGCACCTCTGAGTTTTACCTGGCATACAAGAAGCAATAGTCAGCACGGTATGTAACATGGTGTATTCATATGTTTTTTCCTGCGGCGGCGATTTTACTTGACAGTTGTTTACATTGAAAAATCTCATGCTGAACATCCCTGCTAGTCTCTGAATGATTAGCACAGCATGAGGTGAGGGTTAGAGGATGAAGAAACTTCAGCGATGTTGCACTTCTGATCAGAATTTGCTGCAATCTGTGAAGAATCTAAGTCTGTTGTCAGAATTTGCTGCAATCTTCATGTCTGTTGTCAGGAATTTCAGGTTAGAAATGAAGGCCTAGATCTGTTGAAGCAAAAATAATCCTGATTCTAGTGGTGTTACTGGATCCAGCCCTCCTGCGCTGGGCCGTGGGTTCAGCTGCACTCTCTGGAGAAGTCTTTTCCTGAGCATCTCATTCTGACTGCAGAGCGCGTACAATAAAAATGCCTGTCAGCAATGTCAGAAATACACATTGTGCTGCAGTCTGTTTATTTTGCTGCTCTCACAACTATTTGCCAAAAGTCTCCCTGCATCTTTTTAATCATTTCCTTTTTATTTGTTTCAGCATGTATGAGAAATACAGAAACATTTCCAGATGCCTTGTAGCCTACAGGCAATCTACTAATCACAAAGCAACACCAGAGAGTAGAATGGTGTTCCCCTGTGTAAAAATAATTCTTTTTGGCTGCTGCAGCAGAGAGGAAAAGCCACTGTATGCTTTCCCCAGGCTTTGTTGAATCCTTGAAGAAAATTGTTCCATATTGCAGCCCTGGGGCTTCAGAGTGATGCTATTGCCACAGGAGGGATTCTGTCTACTGAATGGAGTGTTAGGGTCTTTGCATTAGGGGGTGGCCTCCATCTATTATGCCACTGTTGCAGCAATGTCTACAAGTACAGAAATGATCTATAAAAATAGATACACTTGCCTAACTAGCCTGGAGGCCAGCACACTAGGTAGGTATTCTTTTCTTCTGACACTGCCACAGCTATGCTGCTGGCATGACCACCGGGACTCTGTGGCCATGTACTTCTGAGTGCCTCCGGCACAACTCTTCTCAAAGCTAATTACAGTGTGACCACTCAGTTATTTTACAGGCAGTTCTTTCTATAAAGCAGAAGGAGTAAGAGATTTCTCATGGAAGAGATCTTGATGAAGAGCTGTTTGGTACGGAGGCATTGATTTACCTGTTATGTTGTGCTTGTCTTTGTTGCTTTATGAAGAGCATAGACCTCTTCTTAAAACAGTCCTTTCTACACATTTCGTTCAAAGGATTTTGCCCTTTATGTAAATATTTGCATAGCTGCGTGTGTGGTTGTGTTTATAAGCAGCATCTGAAAGAAATTTTGTTACTCAGGTTGAGTCAAAACAGATAAACAGAATGAACATACTTCTCGGGGAATTTGGAAGACATCCAAAGAAATCCAATCATGAAGAGCCAAATGCTTTCTTTTGTAGTAAAATGACTGCACAGATCACTTCCACATGTGAATGCGTATTCCAAATAAAGCAGGGCTCTGCCACAGTAAGTGTCTGTATCCCAGGTTGTGTGCAAGCAGGTATGTCCGTATGCAAGTATGCCTACATACAGTAAGTTCATAATAATTACTGGCATTTGGGGAGCATTTCTAGAAGTTATGCAGGGTATTTCCCAAATGGGAGCCCCTTTTTTGGCATTAGCTGACAGGGCACTGTGGATGACCTCATCTGCCTTCTCGTGCCAGCTGTTGATGTATTTTGGCTTGAGCATAGGAAATGCCAGGTCTGAGCACTCCCTGCTCCAGCCGAGAACCAAGCCGTGGAGCTACTGAAGGGACCGTTTAGTGCGATGTGCGAGGAGCTCACGTGAAGCTTGTTCACCAGTCTGAGACCTTAATTGCCCTTGGCAGCATGGTCATCAATAGATTCCTATGGCCACTTATTTTTAGGGGTCTTACTCCTCTGCTCCTGTCTTACCTAACAAAACCACACCATGATCTAAGAAGATCTGACAAAGAGTTTAGTTATAAAATAACAGCATGTACTAAGTACAGACGTTCTTCATGAAATGGCTGAGCTCCTGATCAGCTCAGCCACACTTTGGCATGCAGGATACCCAGGTGGGCTTGAATGTCTTATTTTGTTGGAGGCAAGATCATAGAACGCCAGGACCAGCCTTACTGACAGAGTTACAGCAACGTTTCAAAGAACTTGACACTTCTTTTTTTTTTTTTTCCCTTCAAGACATTTGGAGCCTTCCTTTGTAAACCTGTTCTTCAAAAGTGTCCAATACTTGGACACGTAAACTGCAGTTTTCTAGGTTATGACTGAGTGAGGACTCATGTCACATAGTATGGCTCTTCTGTTACTGTCTTATTTTAAAAATATCCTCATAATGTATTGGAATCACTTGTAGATTGTTTCCTTTCTAATGGTTTCTTGTGTCTTTCACTATGAAGTTAAATCCATTGCTAGGAACCAAGTTACTTTTGTTTTCTTTCCCTACAAGGCAACCCACAGCTTTCAAAGATTTCAGTATTCAGTTGACTGTTAGTGACTTTTTCAGTACTTGCTTTTTCTATTCATAGGATGCTGCTTTTTTTAGAATGTATTTGAAACCCCACGCCCATCCTTATAAGTATTCTACAGCTACTTTCTCATTACATTCATTTTTTCTATTCATGCAATATAGTCTTTTCCTTACTCCTGCCCATGTCTTAGCTGTGATTCATTGCTTTTATATACATTCACAGTTCTGCACCATTTCTTCCTCTTTGCCATAAGAGCTTTTTTTTTTTTTTTTTCTCTTCCCTCCTACTAGTGTACAGTCACATTGGATTACTTGACATGTTTGTTCAGAAATGGAGTATGTAAATTTAAATTTTAGGTCTCGTTTGTTTCCTTTTCCTTTTAACTGCACATTTGTTCATAGAACTTTTTGGGAAGATTTTATGGGCTAAATAAATTAAGTTGGTACGTCTATGTGGGCTTTTTATTTCAAGGAAAGAATTACATGTCAGTCAAATTCTAATAATATTGTCAAATACTACTGGGAAAACTGAGATATTCTAATCCATCACACTTGATATTAAGGGAGTAGTTAGCATCATAAAAATGAGGTCTCTAAATGACAATCTCAGACTGAGCATGATGTTAACCAAACAGAAATCCAAAGACTGTAGAGAGAGGATGCTTCCCACAGTGTGTAATTCTACAGACTTCTTTGATTTATCTCTTAATCTTTACCATCTTATTTCAAAAATATTACAGAAATGTCTAAGGTTACACTTCCTCAAGACAACATCTAAGGCATTATTTCCTATACAAAATATCAACATGTATGTCTCATTTCCTCAAATTGTGTAAAAACAAATTAAATGAACAATTCAGAATAAATGTTCTATGAAGAAACTTCTATTGTCTCCATCTTGATTGTGGCTATTGTGTACTATAAGCATCAGAAATCCAAATATTTTTATTACATTTCACCAAAACATTTTCAATGGCTTTATTGCCCAGAAGTGTACTGGATTGGTCTAAATCTTGTGTTTTTTTAAATAGAGAATTTGTAAAACAAAACATATTTTGTATATAAATGACTTACAGTAAACAATAAAAACATTCACATTGTGTCAGTAGCTAGAAACTTAACGATGGCAGAGATTTTTTTAAAGGGAAAGATGTGAAAATCGAAGTGCTGTTATTGACAGTCCCAGCACAGTCCTGAAAAATGTGTCTAAATCTGTGTTCTGTTCCACAACCACTTGTGCATGAGAGTATTTATGTTTGAGTTGCTGTTTTATGAGAGTCAGGGGGATAAAAACTTGCATGTGCTAATAGACTTAACAAAGCTGAACAGAAGCCCAACAAAAACTGCAAATAAAATTATTTTTGCCCCTGCTCCGAGTTTCTCCCATTTCCAAATCCTTTCAGCATTTTTCATTATGCTACTGCTGCTTAATCTGTGATAAGACCCCCACCGTAGGGCATTAGAAAGCCTTGCTCTAAATTGTTTCCTTGGCTCCAGCGGGCAGGGCGGTGCTGCCTGGCACGCAGACGCATTCACCCGTGCATGTGCTTAAGAAGTGGACACCTGAAGGCCGAGCTGGGCGCCGTCTCAGCTTGCTGCTTACGTTTGTACTTGGGATCCTTGTCACTTCGCAGCAAAGTTACTCAGGACATCAGTCTAGCCGAATAAATAGGTCATTCAGACACTGCTTTTAATCCACCGAGAAGCTATTAGGTCATGCAAAATCAGTCAACGTGAATGATGATGCTTTTATTTGATTTCGGAATGCAACCACAGCGTAGCAAGGCTGGGCAGCTTTTATTGCCCTGTTCACTTGTGGCTGAGTTACACCGAAGCTGCTGCTTCACCTTGAGTGGGGGAGCAGAACCGAAACAGGATCCAAATACCTGTTCCTCTGTTCAGCAAGTTGCAGAACGAAATGAGTGCTATATCGGCACTCCTAAACTGTGTATTCCTTGAATACTATTGAGAAACATATATCTGAGTCGGCAGAAGATATGTTGTTTGCAGGAGCTCTTAATAAATATAGATGATGCAGAGTTACTAATTACTGTCCCTTCTGTCTGATGACTTTCTCCTCAGCTGAGATGCTCACATTTACACAACACCCCCAGAGCAGTATGTGTTTTGTAGTATCAACAGATGTTGAAAACAAGCAAAACTCGCCTGAATTCTTTCCCCATACTTTTCATTTGTTTTGAGAATGGTTTCCTGCCCTCAGACCCAGCAGCAGACTTCATTTCGATTGCATGATTTGTAGTTTTTAATTTTCATTTTTGAGGAACCGTGTATTTTTCATCATGGACATGTCTGCATCTCTCAGTGTTCATTAACAGAAATTTCATTAAAAAGCAGCAGTGCTCATCCAGCGTTACAATGAAAGAATGAAAAGGAAGGTGCGTGTGCACTTTGGGAAGTAACCCGGGGAAGTGTTACCTTCGGGAAACAATTATAAACCAAAGCAGTCATTCAGACAGGATCTGGTGGGGCTTCATGAGTATGATTTATATTAATAGCAATGGTGCAGGAAAAAAAAGAAAAATCACTTTCTATCCCAAAATAAGAGCATCAGTTTTATTCCCAAAGTAACAAACACTTACAACGCTAGCAAGTAAAGGCCTTGACTCAAACTGCATTGAGCTCAGAGGAAATGCCTGCAGGTTCAGGCCTCCATTCAGAGTACCTCAGTGATTTTCCAAAAGGTGTCATTTGGTCTGAGCAGGCAAGAACATTCCTCTGACAAGAATGTAGCATTTACAGATGCAGAGGTCTTAAAACTAAGGCAGATCAGGCAGACATAGGTCTCCATTCTGGCAGAGGAAGGGCTGGTGCCAACCAAGTTGCCTCTCTACTTGGTCCAGAAGAGGTGTCCAGCCAGGTTTAACACACACCCCAGTAAGGTGATGCACACAAATCGAGTCTGAGTGGTTCCTGATAAAACAACTCATCTTTGTAATCTCTTAGTGCAAATGCTTTTACTTTTAAAAGGTTGTTAACTCACACGGTGTATGTTCCCCAGATTCTTACCACAGGCCTAGGAAGATTAAATCAACCTCCTATATCTGCTTATGCATCCAAGGAGAAGTTCTTACGCCACTGTTTCACATTGGGAGCTCATGTGGAATCACTTGTCCACTTGGGCTGCACAAGATTTCGGGTATTTGCTACCTTCTGGGATATAACCCACTTTCTACAGCTATGATCTGAGTATTTCCTACACCAAATATGAACATTAATTTAAGAGCAAGTGCCACCAACTTCTCAAGTAATGCCCCTATTCCATAATGATTCCCTAAGGAGAAGTATTTGGAGACTGTTGCTTGGCTCCTACTCTTTGGAAATATACTGAGTGATACCGCATGAAACGCATGTTTTGATGACAGTAATGTGATACTCGATGTGATAATTAAGTGCCAAACACTTAAATTATTCTTGGTGCACCTATATTATAATCTTTATCAATGCCATTTTGCAATTAAGAACACCCATAATAACAATAAAATAAAATAAAATAAAATAAAATAAAATAAAATAAAATAAAATAAGAATGACAAATAATGGAACTTACTTTTCATAAAGCCATGTTGACTGATGTGAATTCTTTATCATTTGAGTCCTGTGTCAGCTTTTCCGTTATTTGGTAGAGGAGGACTGTTAATGCTACCTGGCACATGGTAACCCAATTAATTCCCTAGTTAATGGGATACCTGGCTACAGATTCGTCACATCTGGAGTTTTCTGGGGTTTCCATGCTGTTCCAGGATTTCATTCTTTTTCTGTGAGATTGCTCTCTCCGGATGTGTCAGGAGCATGTGGTGCCCCCCTAAACACTGGAAATAAGAAAGTGGAACTGTTTTCACGATTTGTTTACCCACCCAAGGAAAAGGACAAAAAAATTTGAAGGAAAAAAAGTTTTCCTGCACATTAAGAATATGCTTATTCTATCAAATATAACTTTCATATTAATTGTGTCTCACTACATTTATAGTGATTTTCTTTTTCGAAGTAACTAGAACTTAAAAACAATACAAAACCATAATCCATAATTAGAGTCTGATATCAAAAAAGTCACAAGGGATTGAGCCTTCCCATTAACTACTAGCTGTAGATGCAGAAGTTGTTCCTGCATAATCTGGCAGGGGAATATCTGACAGCTTTTCTTCTCTGTCATCTCAACTGTAAGTCACAAACATCACCTCAGTGTGCCAGGAGGACAGGCAGGACTTGAATTTAAATGGATGACAAAAAAGATCAAGGAACTGATCGGCACCGAAGCATCCAGAATGCTGGTTGAAGCCAACTAAAACAAGAGGGCAATAGCTCCTCACCTCTCCTTGCCCCCAGCCAGGCTTTAAATAATATGTCGCTGTCAAAAAAACGGTGGAGCATCTGGGAATTGCAAGCTGTCTTCTGCCTCCTACTCTGTTTTGTTCCTGTGACTCTCGCGTTAACAAGGTTTGCTGTATGTTGCCTTTTTTGGTTTCATGCTGATACTTACAACCATCTAAAAGCTTGCTATCACTGTAGCTGAAAAAAAGAAAGCACGCTGTAGATTTATTGTCAGAAATGATTTGTAAAAAGAGATGGCAGGAACCACTTTCTTGTGTATTTATAAGACTAGATGAGTGCCAATAACTTTTGATAGACATCCTAAAGACTATGTGCTTTCTATAGTTTTAATTTTAAGCATGTCCACACTGAATGAATTATTGTTCTTATGTGTGAATACATAATCATTTTACCAAACTAACAATTTGGCTAAATTCCCAGAAACCTTTGAGACATTCATATAGAAAAGTCATTGATTTTTTTATCTGGTTAGGAAGCTTACAACTCAGCGTGTTGGAAGTCAAATTAAAAATAACAGAAAGACCCATCTTTTAGAAACTAAAATATCTACACATTTTTTTTTCTAATTGACATTTTCCAAGAACTTCCAAGAGTTAGCCTGGGCATGTTATAAAATGTCCTAGAACAAAGAGGCCTCATGAAATTTCTGCCTCCTTTCCCAGACTATGAAAGTGGCATTCTGAGAATGCCTGCTAGGAACAGGCTCTACAAGTAAGTTTTGAAGCAGATAACGCTGTGATGAGAAGAAGGTCACCAAAACCAACCAACCAACCAAACAAAAACAACCAATCAACAGCAATAAGAAACACTTGGTCAGGATTTTAGTTGGTTTTGCTTTTTAAGATTCCTTGCTTTCAGTTAATATACTGAACTATCACCACAAAAAGTCTATCTAAAATGCAGATTTTCTGAACAGTCTCGTCAGTCTCCATTTTTGACAAAGGAGATTCAACTGGGTATTATGTTCATTAACTAAATGTTACTGTGATCAATACCCTTTAAAGCACTAACTGGATGATAGTAGATAAGTTACATTCCTTCAAATACAAGATCCCACAGACGTATCTCCATTTTCTAAGGGAGAATGAAGTTTACTGCCCCTTGACAAGAGTGTGATCGTGCAGGGCATGGGAAGCTGGGACCCCTCCTGGGAGAATCTCTTGCTGCCCTTCCTCCTCCACAAACACTGGTAAAGAAGAACGTGACTTCCCAAAAAGACCCTTAACAACTTACACCAAGAACAAGATTCACAGTAATGAACCGCAGTTTCAGTTGTCATTGCTATAGGAATATTACTTTAGCTCAAGAAAGCTTTCTGGAAACTTTTCACCCAGCATGTTAAACAATTGGATTAACTGCATTGGTACATGTGCCCCTGTGCGTACTATTCTCTTTCCCAGACAACGTAAATCATTCAGGGAGCATCAATAAATAAAAAAGAGCAGGGAAAAAAAAAGTTTCTCTATCTCAGGTCATGCAAACTTAAAGCAACTATGATCTGGAAAGAACAGCTGGGTTAGAGTGGTATTGTACTTGTGCTGTTGCAACTACTTCTCACCACTTGCCTCAGGTGGAACACTATTAAAAAGAATAGCTTCCCAACCAGATGTCTAACGCCTAACCAGATAGTTGGAGAAATATGCAGCCACACAGCGATGTATGCTTAATACAAGCATTGTAATTCTTCACATCAGTGCTAAGCTCATATCTACCCTAAAATTATGTTTTCATATACCTCCAGTAAATATGAATGTGATATTTGAAGCAAATCACAGCCCATGACAGATGTGACTTATATGTCCAGTTCTATTCTATAAAAACATCCTTTTTTTTTTTTTCAGAATATTTGATGACATTTCCAACGCAAACAGCAGTAACAAGCTCCCGATCTCTTCAATGATAACCACTCAAACCTACAACTTCAGAGAAGAAAATCTTAAACCATGCAATAAGAACCAAGAGTAGGCACCTATTTTAAGGGACCAAGGTTCTTTATTGTTGTTGCTGATGTCAGGATGGGCTTTTAAAGAGGAAGAATCTCACAGAAAATACAAATATTAATGTCAGCAATATTTTTGCCTGTGAGACTGAGGGAAAAATGGAGTGTGGGCTACCAATGTAAGATCTTCTTAACCTTGTTATTGAGCACTAAGTAGTATGCTTAGGTACTGTACACATGAAGTAATTCAGTTGTGGTCCTTTCCTCTCAGGCAAAAAAAAAAAAAAAAAAAAAANAAAAAAAAAAAAAATTGAAACAAGATTCTAATTCTCAAAATCAAAGCCAGAGTTTCCATATCTTAACCTTCTGGCAGCCTCCAAACAAGCTGCAGAAATGTTATAGTTCTGATGCTCTAAAAAGGAAAATCCATGTGGGAGAGATTTCTTGTAAGACCAACGAATACTTGGGGAGGAGGTAAGTGTCCTTAGCCATATAAGCCCTCCTTCAGGTCTGAGGCACAAAGAGAAATCCTGAAAACTGAAAATAAATAGTTAAAAATTCCTATGAGATTAACACAGTTATGTTAAACCAAGACAAAAGTTAGCAGGGTATCCTGAAATGAGGTTGGGAGGGAAGGAAGGATTGGCAAATAGATATAATAAAGCTATTAGCTCTTTTAGAAATGGTAAGTACTTTATCATTTGCTATATACAGAGAGAGGATACTGGGCAGGTGGAAGCAGAGTGTTGTATTGTGTTGTAAAAATCAGCACCTCTATCAAAAGCACATTAGAGCAGGTATTTTACTGTCTTGGTCTCATCTTTTGAAAGTGCTTTGCAGCCCTTCAGTATCAGTGGCAGATTTGTGAAAGACATTCCCAGTGTTGGATTTTTTCTTCCTGTCAGCAGTCTGAATGAATTCTGGTGAAGTGGGCTAAGTTTTATCCACAGCATTTCTGTAGGAACATCTTAATTACTGTACAAAGTAACTCAAAATTCTGGACATCTCCATCTACAATCAGGGTTCTGATTATTCTCTTATTTATTGTGGTACTTTTGGACTTGGGCTGGGACAATCACCAGTATCAATACAGGCTGGGTGATGAGTGGATTGAGAGCAGCCCTGCAGAGAAGGACTTGAGGGTACTGCTGAATGAAAAACTGTGAGTTCAATGTGCACTTGCAGCCCAGAAAGCCGATTGTGTCCTGGGCTGCATCAAAAGAAGCATGGCCAGTAAGTTGAGGGAGGTGATTCTCCCCCTCTACTCTGCTCCCATGAGACTCCACCTGGAGTACTGCATTCAGTCCTGGGGCCCCCAGCACAAGAAGGACATGGACCTGTTGGAGTGAGTCCAGAGGAGGGCCATGAAGATGATCAGAGGGCTGGAGCACCTCTCCTATGAAGACAGGCTGCGGGAGTTGGGGTTGTTTAGTCTAGAGGCTCCAGGGAGACCTTATTGCCATCCTTCAATAAGAAAGACGAAGAAAGACTTTATCAGGACCTGTAGTGACAGGATATGAGGCAATGGTTTTAAACTGAAAAAAGGTAGATTTAGGTTGGATATAACGAAGACATTTTTCATGATGAGCACAGTGAGGCACTGGAACAGGTTGCGCAGAGAAGCTGTGGATGCCCCCTCACTGGAAGTGCTCAAGGCCAGGCTGGATGGGGCTTTGAACAACCTGGTCTAGTGGGAGGTGTCCCTGCCCATGGCAGGAGGGTTGGAACTAGGTGGTCTTTAAGGTCCCTTCCAACCCAAAGCATTCTATGAATCTGTGATGTGTGGACAAGTTTTACAGCTGCTGCTCAGGCAGTCTGATACTATTTATTTGGCACATACAACTAGCCATAGGGCTTTTAGCAAAATTTCTTTCAAGTTACAATATCTATAAAAAGAAAATACAAACTCTTCTAAGCAAGGTATAGGCTAACATGACAGGAAAACCAATGGCAGTATGAATGAAAGGGGCCCTTTTTGTAGGAAAGTAAATTTGTGTGTGGTTATGTCTCTAGCATTACTTTCTCTACTCCACACATCATCTTCTATCAAGTGTTCTGATTAACATAAGCAAGTTCAACTAACAAGCTGCTTTTCAGTTTGTACTTATACTGGGTGCTGTATTCCACACCTAAATATGAAGCTTTGAGCAAAAAGCTTATACCATTTTTGCCCCACCATGTCAGTTTGTCTAATCTTAAATATATTGCCTCATTCCACAAACTAATTCAGAGCTAGTATCTTGCCACTTGATCATTAACTATCACAATATTTTTTTCTTTTAAAAACATAGTTTTTATCACATAAAGCATTTTTTTTGTTGCCTTATCGATATTTTTAGAACCACACAATGACAGAAGAGGATCTGTTTTACACATACTATCTTCTGGAAATACTACTAATCTTATTCCGTGTCGGTAATTAAATAGCTGTTTTGTAACTAATAATAATAATAATAATAATAATAACTGACAATAATATAAATATTCTGACTAGACAAAGACTATCCACTACACAAAGACTGTGTTAAAAGAATTTGTAAGAAACTGAAAGACTAAATAAGGCCTTGAATAGCTTTATTGAAATCTGTATAAATAAACATGCGCATTTCAAATGTAAACCCAAGTGAACTCAAGTGCAGACAAAATTTTAACCTCTGTCATGCAGGAGGTTAGTTTACATTTAAAAAAAAAAAACAAAAACAAAACAAACAAAAAAACCCTCAAAGCAGCTTTAAAATACCAGGATGAAACACCAGTTTTAATATCAAGGTATAAAGCAAAGCCATGTCCAACATACCTCATTTATATCCTGGTCAAATGCAATTTTTTAAACTTTTTAATGCTAACATAAATAAATAATTTACCAAAATGTGCACTCACAGAGTGAACTTTTATTTACAATACACAATTTATAACCTATTGTATTTGATTAGTTCAAGTGAAGAACATCATACTTTTTGCTTTTATTTTTATTTTTGAATTATCTGTTTAAGCAGTGGGACACAAAGCAATTCTCCAGGTAGTAGATATGTGAAGTGTGCCCCTGCAATTAAGGGTTCCTCTCAAAGGCAGTATTGTATACAAATCAACAATACATTCTTCCAACTAGATCAGAGGGAGAGCAGCAAATTAAAAAAAATGTTTCAAACTGTCACACTTATTTTGGCATCCTGGACCCCTGAAATAGTTAACTAAAATCCAATTTGAAGTTTTTATGCCTTATATACTGTACAGGTTCTGACTTGAACATGCAAATGCCAATTCTCTTACTATAATGAGTTGCTTTTTCAGATATGCTGTAAGGCTATGGTGAATTCCATCAGGAATACACAAAGAAAATTAACAGGCCTACCTTTAAAACCAATTTGTTCATTAACAATTTAAAGGCAGGTTATATTGAAAAAATTCTCATCTAAGCCCGATGCACAGTCATTACTATGGATACAGAATACTATTAACTCTGACCCTATTACAGAGTAGCTTGCAAGCTGCCAGACTATGAAAACTGGGGAGAGAGAGAACTTACAGCACAATTTTAAATTTTGGACTGACATCAGATTAAAATTATGCATGTCTTATAAGCAAGATAACAGGAATTATGTCTGCAGAGTAGATTTCAACAAGCAACAAAGGATACTTACACTTAATTGAAAAACTTTTTGTTAATGCAGCATGACATCCAGAACCTGTTCCACAGCACCAGTAAGGTGAACATAATATTCTGGATGCTCAACTATATCACAAAAGGTTAAAACACCTTTTCAAACTATTTCTTCTATCATGATCGAATTAAAAAAAAAAAATAATTTTTAGGGAGAAACATAAAAATTTGATGTTTCAAGAAAACTACTGCTTATATATTTATGACATTTTTACTTGTAGTCTGTGTGACAGCCTAAGGAGCATGAATATATTCATCCAGAAACTAGACTTGGCAGTAGTATTCTTGAAGTACTAAGAAAATAAATGTCAGAAGTCCACAGATTTAACATTTTAGTTGTTAACTCACATCCAAAACAAAAGAAAACATAATCCATCAGAACAGCAGCAGAAAACTTAAAAGGGGTTTATTTGTGATTTCCTATATATAGCTTGTGAATACAAGACTGTAAATGCATTAGAGACAATTTCTGTTAAAGTTTTTATTGTTTCACTTCAAGTACTGCACATGTTAAAATGTAATAAAGATTTACATTCTGTTATCTGAAATTCCCCATCTCAGATTTTTATTTTTAATTTGTTGGGCAATTTCACTCTTTCAATAGGTATCCCCGGTAAGAAAGTCTCTTTTATGGCTTCTAGTTCTTCCATTAATTAGTGTGCATACAATTTTCATTTTCTATATCATTATCATTTTCATTGCTGTCTTCATCACTTTCTAATGGGATGCCTGTGGCAGCTGAAGCACCTTGTTTAGTTTCCCGGTCAAGAGGAAAAAAGCCAGTTCCACTGATTGTGTCCTGTCTCTGGTAGAAGAGCACATATGCTGCTTTGGACTGTAAAAGAGAAGAGTGTAATATGCTGATGAGACTCCAGACAAAACATTTAAAAACAGAGTTATGTGCTCCCCTCCAAGTCCAAAAGGTAAAATTACATAGAAATCCAAAGCTTTCATATAAATTACTTTTGCATGTTGAAGCAAAACATTTTTATTTGGTACAGTCCTTTAAAATGAGACAAACTTCTGCCTACAAATTTACTGCAAAGTTCATGACTTACTCTTCATTTTTCTTCCCTCAAGTTAGTATCATCAACAGTGTCATTTTTAGAAAAGCAAAAGGTACTTGCCACTATTTGGTCCTCACATGCAGTTGACACACTACTGTCATCGAAGTAGTACCATTTTCCATCATCTTTATTTTTTGCAAAAGCAGTATCTAGGACAACAAAAGTGCAATCTTTATAGACTTTGTACCTTCTTAGATTTACTGAAATCAGTTGCTACAGTTTGTTACTGTCAAATACTTGACTTCTAACTACGGAAAACTTCACTATTAGAGTCACACTTTCACACTTCTTATATTCGTTTAAACAACACTTAAACAATAACATTCCCCTTCTAAATAGGATTTACATAGAGAAAGAATAGCTGAAATAAAAACCCTTGGTCACTCTTTAATTTTTCTCTCTTCTTTCAAGGAGATGTACAATGTACAAAAATACAGACAAGTAAGATAGGTTGTCGGACTACAGTAGCTCTTATGGAGCCTCTCATCATTTCTCTTCTCACAATATGCATAACTAGAAGCATGAAAGAACTACATTTATCCTTGAAAGCTCATTTCATATAGATTTCTGTATTAGAACACCTGTGAAAACATTTCAAGGTAATGAAAAAAATTGTCCCTCAACCATTAAAAAACAACCTTGACTGAAAGTGATCAGTACTTAAAATAAACATAGAAAGTTGTCATGTAATATGATTATATTTGAAATAACTTACAATGCCCTCCTCCCATTCCTCCATAGTGGTTGGAGACAGCAATCAAGTTGTAGCGGCAAGGCCCTGCATTTGGATTAATAAGGAACTCTGACATGTCCAAGTCACTGTTAAAAAACACAAACAAGCCAAAAAAGAAATTCATGCTAATAATATATATATACATTTATCCATTTCACATTTTAGTGGTCTTTGAGCCCTTTACTTTACATTTTCCACAGAACACGCTTATACCATACCACGTAAACAGTGCATCTCTTTTCACTGAGAGAAGTGGCACCAGAACCAGTAATCTTACCCAAAATGGTTGATAAAGTTCTTCCATACTTGTCTACTATAATTATTTTTAAGTTCATATGCTTCACCTACAAACATTTTATCATCAGTAGTTACTGGATCCATGCATGGAAGCTGAGAACAAAAACACTCTACACAATTGTTGGATTAAACATATGTCTTAGCCATGCCGTTACACTTCTAGCACCAAAATACTTAGGTTTCTTACTTTATTGGAAAGTCAACCAATGTGTCCAACTTGTCCCTCATATATCTGCTGTAGGAAAAGCGCTTTAGATGAACTACCAGTACTGGGGGAAGTGACCACAAGTCTAACTTTTTGGTAGCTTGCTGATGTTCTTTACAGTTTGGACAATACCTTAAAAAAAAAAAAAGCAAAACATACCAATTAAATAACTGCAGTCCATACGTATGTTCAAATACATTGCCATAGAGAAAGCCAGTAACATGGGAGGGACTGAATGAGGAAAGACTCACACAAACATGTTCCATTTTCTATTACTAGTGCCATTGATACCTCTTCTAGTTTAAAACAGTGCAAGCAGGTTCACAGTGAAGCTCGACAGTGTTTTAAACATCCCCCACTACAGCAATCTCTTCTCCCATAGCAGCCTCTGTAGTTTTTACTTAAAGCACAGTTTTTTCACATTTTATAAAGAAAGACAAAAGGCCAGGAAAACTGACTATAAGAGAGCCCATAAATAACAGGCAACTGTGGTTCTTCCAAGTTTCAAATTTCAAATCCACGCATCTCCCACCCCATCCCCCTCACCACTAGAATCAGATACCAGCGACCACTGGAACCTGCAAAAGCTCTCTACATCTACTCTCTAAGTAGGCAAGTGCTAAGAAGGCTGTGACTTATAATAAATGTTTCTGTTCCCTGCAAGGTGTACTTGAATCTTTCAGACCTAAGGCTCAGGGAGGAAGGTAAGTAAGAACCATGCATGAAAGCAACTCTTCTGTGAAGTGGCCTATGCACATTCTACTTCTTGGGCTCTAACAGGTAAAGATCTAGGAAAAGGAGATGAACCCTAATTAGGAAAGACTGCACAAGACTATTGCACTAGCATAGCAACATCAGATAAACACAAGAAGTTAAGAGAATTGTAAGGGAAGGCTGTGACTGAAGAACTGCTTTCTCAGTTGGTTGAGTATATTGACAGTACAAATAGCACTGGACTAGGGATGATGAGACCTGGGAAGACCTGACAAATCAAGAAAGAATGTGATCAATGACTTCTTGTGAGATGTTATCTAGAAGCAGCTGCTTGCTGCTTCACTTCACCAGTAGTAGTATTTTTATTTTTATTTTTTTAGTTTCAACGCTCTGCTTAAAATGTGCTACAAAAGTGGAAGCACTTCACCATCCTTGAGTTGTATGGTATCTCTAATAGTCTGCCCAATGTTGTATAATCTACCCAACCTAGAAAAAACAAGAAGTTTTAAGTCAGCCTTCTCCCCCGCCCAAATAAAGTAGGATCTCTGGTTACAAAAGTTTGGAAGTCTCCAAAACTTTTAAGTATCCACAAAAGAAGAAGCGGAAGACCCTGTTTTCAGAGACTGAAATCTGAGCTTCAGGTGTTGAGGATGACTCTTATCCGTTAGAAAAATCCTGGAGAAGGATGATATTATGGAAACATCCTATAATTGTGAATATTCTGATCATTCCAAATTCAGAATTTGGAAGAACCATGAAACACAATAAAAGTTTCTGCCAAAAAGTTAATGGCATATGGTTGGAACATGCATTGGAAAGGTTCTACTGATTACAGACATCCCCCATTCTGCAAGTCTGTTGTTTAAGCACATCCCTATTTCATATACCAACACAAGGCAATTTATATATTTGCACAAAATAAGCTCTCGTATGAACCAACCTTTCTCATCTCAGAAAATATTTGCTTAATCCACTATATTGTATTTGGCATTGCATTTATTAATTCACTGTGGATCACATTTCACAGACTACAATATCGTATGGATATCACCCTTCCTCCTCCTCATTCTGAATAATCATCTCCCATACAAACATAACCTTCCGTATATGGTAACAACTTTTAGTTATACAAAGAATATAGAATATTCTTTTAAAATATACCTATGCTTGAAATTTAATACATGAAAAGATTCAAAAAGACCATAAGAAATCAATTAGGTATCTGTGATAATATTTGTTTTTGAATACATTTGGAGAAACACACCACAGAATGGGACAATTTTAATATTTTGTCCTTACCATGGGTCTTCAGCACCTAGTTTTTCCTTTGTTGTGAACAGCTCAATGCAGTCTTTTAATTTCACAAAAGGCTTTTTGGGAGGCTTATATTCCACACTTTCATGTTTTTCAAAATCCTAAAGAGAAGTATTTCTTGAGTTAAGAGAACAAATGAAACAAAACTCATTTTAGTGATGTCGTCTTACTATGAACAGTAACTACACAGCTCCTATATATGGAAAAACTGATCAGAAGCCATTCAAGCAAAAGTAGTTTTCACAGGTTCAGATTTATTTTTAAATTAGTAAGCCTCAGATTTGCTAATTACTTACATGTGTGAACGAAGTTTATTTATAACAGCATATTTACTATCAATAACACGGGAGAAAGATACCCTAGCTGCTTCTTTTGAAGAGTTTTACTACCTCTATGCCACAAAAATTAAGTTGTATTTTTCACATTTAAATTTTATTAGTGCTGGAAAGGGGAGCAACATGAAAAGCTTACCTCTGCTGCACTATCATCAAAGTATCTCTTCTTCAGTTCAGGATCCCAATCCAAAGCAAGGAAAGATCTTTCTAAGATTAAAAACATGTTTTCTCTTAATATTCTTGTTTTACATCAAATTGTATCAACTTTGGGCAAACGCTCATCAAAATTAATTAAACAAAGCTGACATGAATTTAAGACAAAAACTGAAGTACACACAGTTTCTGCATTTCTAAGAGTTAATTACAATAACAAATTATTTATACAGAATTGTGTAATTGGAAAAGAAAGGTTTATCAAATAGCACACAGAGAATGAAACATTATTCTATGAAAGTGGAGTGAGAAAAAAGCATCAGAATCAAATGTTGCCCATCCTGCTCCCCATGACTTACCATCAAGCCTAGGTTGCCTGTCATCAAATCTAATATGCCTGGTATCATCTTTGATATAATTTATGTCAGTATTGCCTAAATTATTGAACTGGAATGTAAACAATCGCTTTTTGTGTCCCGTGAGTGGTTGTTGACCTTTGCAAGTATCCTCAGTACATAATCCATTTTCAGAGTCATTGTCACCTCCAACTGAGTCTTCTGACTGGCTGTTTTCATTCTCTGAAGGAAGCTCCTGATCCTGGCTGGATTCATCATCTTGTTCATCTGTCTCCATTTCACCTGAAACAAATGAGGAGGGAGAAATGAGGTAGAATAACAATAATTGAAACACAATACAGAGTTAACTTCAGTTTCAAATTGAACACAAAATACTGAACAAGTTTTGATACTCAGTCTTACTTGGAGATCCTTCTTCATGTATTCCATTTGGGCCATTACCATTGATACCATGGTCCTTACAGCAATGTAGGGATCCTTCTGTGTCTTCGCTTTCAGTGCATGTTTTTACATATCGACTAAATATAACGAATGAAAGCAACACTTAGATTCAATGGATTTTTTAATACTTATATTGTTTCAAGCCAGAGAATTCAATGGTTACACCAAATTCTTTATAATGAATTGTATCCCTGGGATCCTTTCTGATTTAATCAGAATAAATAAATCTACTGCCTAACACGTCTATTGTTACAGGCACATATGAAATTCTGTTTGTCTATAACCTTGCATTTTTGGCAGTTATTTGATTTTATACAACTTGATTCTTGGTGTTAATTTTTATTTGACAAAAGAAATCACCTCTTTAACTATTCATTAACCATATCTTTAAAATAAGAAATATAAGGGTTCACTTACAGGGAACGTTGCCATAAATAGAAAATAAAGCATAAATTTCGATTGGAGGTTATACAACTAATTTCTTCCACATAATGATGCTTAGTCCAGTTTAGCCTGAAAAAGTGTCTACCATGTATAGAAACTTGTATGGTAGATACAGGAGGTGTAACAACAGCAGAATAACTGGCAAAATATTTCTCTTTTACCAAGACCTAACACATATGAATTACTGACAAAGATGAATTGACTCTCCACTGACCTCTCAATTTTTGGATGAGGTCAAGCTAACAAAAAATCAAATTAAAATCCACACTGATCCACATCTCAAGTGGCTAAAATTTGAGATTTAATATACTTAGCAGAAAGCAAATAAAAAATTAATTACTGAAATCTAATCAATTTGTTAGCAACTCATGTAAAAAAAATAGGTACCTACTGATTCCAACTATTCTTTTGTGTTTTTCTTTAAACGATAACCTTACCACATTCTTAGCAGCAGCAGGTTATACAGTTTATCTTCAGTGTTGTTTCTAGGCACTGCTATGAGAAAAGGTTGACCAAACAGTGAAGAACCACTATGGCTGTAGCTGGTGTGCCTGCACTTTTCCCTTAAACAAACAGGAATTATAACTTGTTCTGTATCTTCTGTTCTATTGATAGCAATTTCAAACCTAAACAAAAAAACAAACAAAAAAGAATCGGAAACAAAGGACAATTGTCATTTGAAAGGTTACAAAGGAAAAATGAAGAAATAATAAAAATCCCCATAATTTGTCTTTATCTTATGTTTAGGTTTTAATCTTATGCAAATAACTAAACAAACTGCAAAAAAGCCATGAAGCATGTAATCTGTACTTACACATAAATGTCATCACGTTCCATAATACTACTCAGATTTTCATCCATGGCAAATATCCTGTGGAACCTGTGATTGTATATATCAGTAACAATCATCTAAAAGAAAATGGAGTGTGTACGATTAAGTCAGGTTGATATACGTTAAAGTGTTCAATGTTGTGTTTCATATAAGAAATTGCTCTTACCTTATCTGCAGCAACACCTGACAGAACTGACAACGCTGTGCAAAGATCCAATATATTTCCAATTTTTGGAACAACTACTTTGTACTAAAAAAAAATAAAATAAAAATCACTTTAATTCCTAATTGATCAAAAATGCGTGAGAAAAACAAAACAAAAACAAAAACCTTAATCACGTTTAGAATACTTCATGCACTTCTTTCGTTCTTTAACTGAAAGTACAAAGTATTTAAATCAACTAACAAATTCAGTAAGTTGCTGAAAACATAGTAGTTACCTTCACAACTTTACTTATACAAACATGCACGCTTTGAATATTTTTATTAGTCTATAAAGTGTTTTTTTCAGATTTTATTTTCTCTGTATGAAGACTAACAGCACCAATTACTTAGATTTGTACTTCAACAACATCTACTTATTTAGGCACCTAAATATTATGCATGCTATTGACTAGATTCTTTAATTTGGAATACAATACAATTTTTTTTTTTTTTTATAAAGTTCTTCTGGAATCTATTTTTATTTTAACTTGTCCTGTGAAACACTTTGGCCTAAACTGCATTATTTTGTGTATTCTTAAAATCAAAGCCAAAAGTTTTTGGTAGGAAAAGACAGAATATCTTTTTTCTTCAGGATGGTTATACTCTGGAATTCTTTCTTGATTACTAGTCTTAGCCACTGTTTCTCAAAATATCTCAATGGCCTTTTCTGAAAGTGCAGTGTATTATACTGTTAAATGGATTGCTATTGTGTGAACAGCTTTTTCTTTGGTACTTGCTGCCTATGAAATGCAACGGCTAATGGCTGAACTCTAATTTCATTTGCAGAGACAGAACCTGATAATTACCAGTCAGAGAAAACCTCTCTGTGGCTTCTTAGTGCAGTACACTGGCAGTTTGTAACAAAACTCCAAATAGCTGAGTTATTTGCATAATAAATAAAGATTAATTAGAAATAAATGTAATTAGAAATAAGGCATTATAACTTTGTAATTAATTGCCACATACAGGATATGTTTGGTATCTTATTAAGTCTTATATTTACTTAGACTCACAAAAGCGTACCTGAACTCATGTTCTTTCCAATCTCTATTCATTCCTGCAATACCATCTCAAGTCATACAGGGGTCATCTTCAAATACCGTGCATCCCTTGTGCAAATCCAGTCAAATTATTACACCCCTAGGTTTTTTTGTTTTTTTTTTTCCCTTTATAAAAAATAGCCTATTCTCATAACTAATTGAATTTCTAGCAGGCTCATCTCCCATTAGTTAATATATGTCCTTTTATTTTTGGTTCCCCTAACTCTTATTGCCTTTGAGAACACTCCTCAAAAAAGCATTTTTGTAAGTCTGCCTAACTGTCTGTGTCTTATTTATTTTATCTATCCTCCCTACACCATACGGTACCGCTAGAACCATTTCATCATTATTTTGTTACCATAATCTATGTACATTTTTTCATGCCATTCTTAGGTTTGTAATACAATTCTTCCTAAAAAAATAGGGCAAAAGATTATCTTTACAAAGAAATCTCATCTAAAAATGTTTCTTTTGACTATTAAGTCAAAGCATATTTTGACTATTAAGACAGCATAGAAGAATTCAGCACAACCTAATACAACCTAATTTTTTTTTTTTTTTGCATCACTTATCACCAATGCTCTGATATTTGTCTTTTGAGGGTAACAAGCTCAGGAATTAAGTCTGGATTAAGCCTATATATTTTTTAAAAAAAAACATATACATCTATTATAGCAACATTAAAATATAAAATGAAGACAACATACATTTTAAAGATTAAGAAGCCTTATTTAACACAGCCATATAGAAATTACCAATACCTTCCTTGAAACTGATAGAAATGTATGAACATATTTATAGTCTTCCTCGGATATTTTAAGTGGCACTTCAGAACACATGCCAGAAAACTAAAGCTTGTTGAATTTGCTTATTGTACTTGTAAGTTTTAACAATATAAAGGAGCTCAGATTAATTGTTAATGCTCCATGAATCAGGCATTTCATACACAAACTAAGAGGCTTACCTGCATAGGCTTAGCAAGTGGATCCATTCTAACTAAATAAACTTCCAAAGTGCGTTCTTTTTTCATGGGTAATGGAAGTGTCAAGTAACAAAACGGATCAAAGGTTACAGAAATCTTAGCACATTCAGGACAGACTAGGGTGGATTTAAAAAGGCCATGAAATATATCCACAATGATGGAATCATTTCTTTTTAAATGGTTTTCCCAGGCTTCTTCAGCAACCACCTGTAATTAAAGCACATCCTGGGTTATGATAAAGCAGTAGCAAATGAATAGTAATAATTATTAATAATAGTACTTGATTGAACATTCTCAGTTACCATCAAGGCATTGAAATCACACTCCGAAGGACTCTGTAAGGTATGTTACTACTACCAGGATCACAGCTTAAATGACATATGCTTTTCCTAGGACAGAGATCATTTCAGTTTTGGTATTACATATCCTGAGAGAGACTTCAAGTGGCTTGGGACAGGACAAAAAGGACATAAGACTAAAAATCCCATCTGCAGTAACTCATATTACAAGAGTAATGCTCTATATGCTTATAGCTCAATGCCAGAAGAGTTTCCCTGAAATAAGGGTACTAGAGACGAACACTACATACTATAGACATAAAAATAAAGGAACAACAGAATGGAAATTGTTTTTCTGAATTCAGCACTGAATTGAACAAAAAGGATTTAAAAACTTAATACCCGCTCCCTCACTTCTTTTCAAATGAAACAGAATTATATACGTATACTTGAATAAGATCTCCATTTTAAGGTCTTGGCTTATTTTCTGAAGTCTCTTCCAGAAAAAGCAACACCTCATCAGTGCCCCAACCCTTCAGTGCACAATCATGTAGAAGTAACTTGCTTAAGTATCTAACTTATAGCTTTGACTAAAACCAAGAAGTCCAACACCAAAAATACTACCTTGTCTGGTCTCCCATCTGCATCTTTTAACTGAATATAAGGCTTTTTCCTGATTCGATTCAAGTCCTCATGTAAGCCATCCAAGAGAAAAGCCAGTAGCTCTTGACAATCTTGTTGCTGATAACCAGAAAATTGTGGTGCAAATCGTCCTACTTGTGTCTAAAAAGAAAAGCAGAAATACTTCTGGCATCTTAATTATTATACAGAACAGCTACTTCTGAGATGTTACAGCAGAAAGTTGAAGAGATAAAAACTTATAGTTATAAAAGATAAGTTTTTCCATGGAGATAGGAAGTCAAACCTAATTTACAAAGACCAAACCACAATGATAGTTGACACCACTAACTGGTGTTAAAAAACTTGGATATATATTTAAATAAATGAATGGACCGCATACAGTTTAATATTGCTTCAAATTCTTATTCTTGCATATTTTTGTAAGTTTTGTATGCCTAAACTACAAAAACAAAACTAACAATGTACACTCAGGTTAAATTCCATACTAACCTTAAATGCTCTTGGGGTAACATAACTGTATTTTCCTGACCACATTTGCTTGATGAGCTCTGCATAAGATTTTGCTATTTCACCCCGCATTCCCAAAGGATTGTCAAAATTCAACTCTTCTTGGTATTTATCATTGAGAAAATATTCTGTAAGAGGAGGTGTGTTGCTCAAACACTGTAAATAGAAATAGAAAATGTTTAGAATGCTGATCTGAATTAGTTCTAAAAAAAATTAAATTGAAAAAAAAATAGAATGTTTGAACTTTGCTAAAGTAGCCATAAAAAAATACCTTAAAATGTAATGCCTAGTGCTAGCAAGGAAAAAAATAGTTCTTCTCCAGAAACAAATAATAATTTTAAACCAAGATTGGCTAGAGCTATCATTACAAGTCATGTATGGATGATGTTTCTTGAAAGCTTTATGTCAGAATTTATTAGATACAGTAATACAGCCAACCACAGCGTGACAACACAATTTCTATCCAAGTTCAAAACAAACAGAAGGTGGTTCCTGACAAATGAATAGTAGCATTATGAAACTCCTTGCTGAAAGATGTTATAAATGCACAAAGTTTACACAGTATCAAAGAGAGACAAAAAGTACTTGGATGAGAGAGAGTGGGGCTTATTAAAAAGTACTCAATATTCAGAAGAAAAAAGTGAGCTGGAAATAGTTGGAAACAGAGTTTTTTTGGCAGGGGTAGGAGGGAAGGGAAGGTGAGGATGTTTGCTCAATTCCTTCTCTTCCTAGGCATCTGCTTATGGATGCTGTTGAAGACAGCAAACTATGCTGGATGGACCAGACTCTGGATCAGAATTAGTGCAGCTCTTCCTACATTCTTTTAAATTTTGTGAGGCTGTTCAGTGCTGAAAGTAGCTCAAGAAAAGCAGGGGCCTTAGTTTAGACTGAGATAATCATGTATCCACTGTACCAGTTTCTCTTTTCTGTCAGCACTTAGAAATAGCAGGATGTAATCACTGAAGTATCATTCACCAATTTAGGAAACCACTTTGAATTTGTGTGCGCTACTCCTCACATTCCTTTGGGAAAAAAAAAACACCTTTTCCATCACTCAGAAATGATCCCCATGCCATGCCTCAGCATATAGACTTAACAAAGTTTTTTTTAACACATATAACAAGGTTTTTTGCATTCTGTCTTCTATTAAAGATTCTAAAAAAGATCAGATATTTCACCAGTCTCATCTGCCTCTCTGCAAAACAAACAAACAAACAAACAAAAGGTGTGGGGGGAGTACAAAAATTTTGGTTCACATACATTACTGTGTAAGATGCAACAATCGAGACTGGAAGAACTACAGTTTTATTAAGCAGGGTAAAAAGAAAAGGTTATTCTATTTTTGCCTGTTACACTTGTGAAATATGTCAAAGAAAAACCAGTTGTGTGCTATAGAGAGCTGAGTTTCATGCCCATATCATTCCTTCCTTTCTTTCCCTCATCACCTAAAGCTTTCACATACTGTGAACATTGCAAAAAATACCCTGATGTTTCAGGCCCTTTTGGACAGTGTTGACAAAAGCTCATTTTTCTCTTCCCAAAAGGCAAAGAGCTTTCATTCCTGCTAGTGGTCATCCCAAGACCCGCCCCCCCACACCTCATAGATCTATGTTGTCAGTTCTGAACTGATCCATGCAGCTAGGAGTTGGAGAAACACTTGGTCTTTCAAAGCCATAGAGAAACGGTCTGTTCTCAACAGATCATTTTTAGTATCAGCTTAAATGAGTGGATGGGCTTCCAAGTCAGACACCTGGAAACAGCACAGTGCAAACCACGCTAAACCAACTACAAATTAAACTGCATTTCACATAAAATTGCGTGTCTTATCTGAGTGATAGGACAAATCCTGCTGGCAAAAGAAGCTCTTTTCCTTCTCTGCTGGTTCTGATACTCATCTGATTGCACAATAAACATATTTATCTCACTAACCTGTCAAAAAACTATTTTCCCTCCTCACTTTTCTTCTGGTCTGGATTACTTTGGGGCTGGTTTGGGAGATCAAATCAGTTCAGCTGATCAGCTTAGTTTGAGGAATGTCCAGAACAAGGAACTAAATAATGCAAAAATAGCAAATTTTTCTACATATTCTTAGTAAAACACTACACTTAACTTGCTGACAGTGTGTTGTTTCACAAAAAACAAACTTATCTTTTTCCACTTCTCACCTGATAAATTAGTTTTGTCACTTTCTCAGAATATTCATTTATATCTGTATATATAAGGCAGGAAGATTACTACAGTATATTTCCCCTTTTCTTTATAACTATTTCCACATTCCAGCATAAGATGACACTAATGGTAGAACTGGAATACACAAGTATCTATCTGAATGTGGCAATTTCTGAGATAGAGAGCTACCATCTTTTCTACAATCTCAGATGCCACAGGTTTTAAAAGAGTAGCTCCTAAAGGAACTAACACAGTTGGCCACATATCCACTGATGCATAAACTTATCAACACAACTGACAAAACTAAATAATTGCAAGCATGTTTACTACTTGAAAAGGCTGACAAAGGAGACCTGTTTAAGATCATGATTAACACCAGAGGGGGAAAAAAAAAGCATCTAGAAGACGACTTGAAGGGAAGCCTACATTCTTATTTTCTCCTTATGATGTAATATATTGTAGGTATCAAGGAAGCCTTATAGAAATCATCAATTAAAAAGAAAAAAAGAACTATTACAACCAAGGCAATCTACTAGACAGTAAAGTCATAGATTTACATGCTCTGTTCAACCTGTTTTTTTTTTGTTTTGTTTTAAAAACACAGAGCAAGGTAAACTAGCATGTGTACCAATGGATGAAGAATAACATAAAATAACAAAAGCTAAACAAATATGGTAAAACTACAGAAAACTTTGTGTACTAACAAGTTAACAGAATGGCACTTAATTTCAGGTACTGCAGTCTCCATAAACTTTATTTAATCAACAAAACTGCTTAGTCTCTGAACCCAAACTAGTAGTTGAGCTACATGATCACAGAAAAAAATGCAACAACGTAGAAACTCCAAGACCAACCACCAACCATAAGACAAAACACAAAAGAGAAATATCAGCCTTCAGCATTACAAAGGTTAATATTGGAATTATAGTTCCACGCTGCATATTAATTAATTGGAAAAAGGGAAAAAATATTTTTCTGTAGCAGAACAATCCATGGATAACAACTGTTTATGAAATCAGTATGAAAGGATCATAATCAGCCTCCAAGAAATCTAGACAAACAATGTGACTGGACAAAACAATACTTCGTGCACTTTGTGCATCAACTGCATTATGCAACACTGCACGCACTGTTATGTACGTGCGCACACAAACAGCCCATAAGAATTCTAAACTATTGAGTCAAAAAGGAGACCTAATCATCTGTAAAGACACACGTACAGTCCGCTGTTTAGAAAGCAGAGCTGTAACTGATAGGGTGTGAGAAGCATTAAGAAGCACAGGTAATGGAATTATTATTAAGATTATTTTTAATTGTTAAGATTATTTTTAGTGCTTTATAGATTATAGATCTATATAGAGGCTTTATAGCCTCACTGGAATAGTATAATTCCAATGCTAAGCTATAATCTTGTTAGTGATTCTACCTGTCATCCTATGAAACTTTCATATAGTTTGAAAAATAAAAACACTCAAGTTATCCTCCTCTAAATCCACATAACTTAAGTACTGGAAAACTCTTATAGTTGCAAGGACTCTGATTGTTTAACTGATAAAAAAGAAAATAAAATGTATGAAGAAAGAGGGCCACTGAGTCAGTCAGTGGGCTGGAGCACTTGTCCTGTGAGGAGAGGCTGAAGTATCAGGGATTGTTCAGCCTGGAGAAGAGACTGTTTGAGGGGCACCCAACAGCAGCCTCCTAGTACTACAGAAAGTTTAATGAGAAGATGGAACCAGGCTCCTCATAGCGGTGCTCAGTGGGAGGACAAGAAACAATGGGCTTGAGTTGAAACAAGAGAGATTAGTTTTCACACCATGAGGATAGTAAACAGTGGAGCCAAATGCCCAGAAAGGTTGTGCAGCCTCCCTTCTTGGAGGTTTTCAAGGCCCAACTGGGTAAAACCCCAGGCAACCTTGTCTGACCTCAAATCTGACCTTCCTTTGAGCTGGAGGTTGCACCAGCGTCCTCCTGAAGTCCCTTCTAACCTGAATTATCCTATGATCCTAAGGTAACCAGGAAATTTTTATTCACATCTCATAGGGGATATTATATGGGAGTGATGATAAAACTTCAAAGCAAATTACCTATTATGCCAGTAAACTGTGCAAATGAGAAGGAGACAATGAGATCATGAAATTAAGCTAAACACTGGGTATTCATATAGGTATCATGATTCTTGAGCTGCCCTACTTAATAGAAATTTTACACAAGGGACACTAAGATTTCCTATTTCGGCTGCCTAATAAGGCAGAGAGCTACCAAGAGCTGACTGACTGAAGCAGAGATCCCAGTTATAGGAGAAAAGGTGAATTACTTTACACCTGTCTGTCCTACTTTTGTCTGAAGAGCTTAGTGTGGTGACAAAAGCATTCAGCTAATACACTCCTTAACCCAAACTCTGTATGCCTATGGCAACTGAAACAGAACAATAAAAACATACTCATTTCAGGTTTTGGTGAAAAACGTTGTTTTGCTTGGATAAAATCATACCCATAACCAACCATAGAAGGAACGCTAATCAGCCATCTGAAGAAAAGAAAAATCCTGAAATACTCCATCTCAAAGTTCTAAACAACTGTTGTTCAAAAGCATACATAATCACACCGATGGCAAAAAAACAAAGATGAAAATGTAAAAAAAAAAGTGTTTTTACTTTAAAAAAATATTTTAATTCTTCCCTTATATTTGAATCACAAAATGAAAACTTTGTGAATTCTCAGGTTTTCACAGCAAAAGAAAAAAACATTACCCACTGAGATCTTAATACCAGTATCCCACCAAAAGGGCAAAGCAATACTTAGGAAAGATCCACAGGTGGCAGCACAGCAATACTTCAGAAAATCCATATTTTTTCAGCTTACACCATAACCATGTACATGAGAGAATGGGAATTTACTTGCCAAATACACTTTTTTTTTTTTTGCTTGACATGGGTTCAAGCATTCGTAATAAAATGTTTTCATAAAGTCCACAAACTCCCTTTTGTCTTTCCTGTTTTATTTAATGCTCAGAGCTGCAAGAGCAGACAGTTAGGCTTTAATAATAAAATCAAGCCTTAGGTATTAGCACTGAAGTAAATTGAAGTTTAAAACACAGAACACCCCTTCAAAAGAATCTGAAAAACCTGTACAAAAGTTCCAATACAACCAAAATATGAAACAATACTTGAATTATTGCTTCTTTAATAAAAAACAGTGATGATAAGACAAAAGCACTTGGGAGAAACGCAATGGTATCTTCACTTTCTTGGCCTCACTCTTATTCAGCCTGCAACTGTGGTAACACAAAGGATCTTATCCATCTCTTCACCATCTCTCCCATCCTTGTCTTGAGCTTTGTAACACTGAAAGCCCCTACTTAGAAAAGCAAAAGCTTCGTTACAGTAATCACATAGAGGATTGAAGGGGCAAACCTGTCTCTACTTACAGGTTGAACAACTATAATGAACTTTAAAAAAAAAAAAAAGTCAAGAAACTGCCAGGATATCTACCTAGTACAGTTAAGGCACAAAAACCTTGAGACAAGTTTGTCAGACTCTGGACAGCAAAATATACAAGGAACTGGCCCTCCTCTCTGAGGAACACTGCTAGCAGTTCTGACCCAAACCATCTTTACTGTAATGTGACACTACAGCAAGGAGAAGCTGTCTGAGAAATGAAGAGTTTTCTGAAGCAGAAATGCCTCTTTTGGGAACACTAAGGGGTCTCAATGCTGTCTGGGTAGGATGAACAGCAGAGAAAAGTGGGAATAAGCAGATGAGTGGATAAACTAATCTTTGCTTCTGTTCAAGGAAGCTACATTGACTATACTCAGCACTGACTGAATGGAAGGGATCAAGGCAGAGCTTTTGAAACAGAACATACATGAATGTAACTGGAAATTATTTCAGCACTTAAAACTCTACATCAAACTATTTTGTTTAAAGAAAAGAGATTTATCCCAATAAACAGTCCTGTGTTGCCATAATTTCGAAGGAGAACACCTTAAGAAGGTACATAAGCAGGAATAGGTAACCCAAGCAAAATACAGTCACAAAATAGCTGAGGTTGGAAGGCACCTCTGGAGATTGCCTAGCCCAACCCCTTGCTCAAAGAAGGATCAGCTATACCAGGATGCTTGGGAGTGTGTCTAGTCAGTTTTCATGCATCTTCAAGGATATAGACTCCACAGCAACCCTGAGCAACCAGTTCCAGTGTTTGATAAACCCCCTAGTAAATAAATAAATAAAATCAAAAAAGAAAAATAAAAAAATAATAAAAAATCTTATATTTAAATGGAATTGCCTGTGTTTCAGCTTGTGCTCACTGTCCTTCAGTGTGCACCACTGAGAAGGGTTTTGTTCTGCCTCTTTACGTCCCCATCTCCAGGTATTTATACACACCGGTAGGATCCACCCCTCTCCCCCCCGAGCCTTCTCTTCTCCAGGCTGAGCAGTCCCAGCTCTCTCACCCTCTCCTCATAGGTCGGGTGCTCCAGTTCCTGAATCATCTTTGTGGCCTTTCACTGGACTTGTTCCAGTATGTCCATGTCTCCTGTACTTGTTCTGGGGAGCCCAGAACTGAACCCAGCACTCTAGGTGTGTCTTATCAGGATAAAGTGCTGACAAGAGGGCAAGGCTCACCTCCCTCGACCTGCTGGCAATGCTCTTCCTAATACAGCCCAGGAGGCTGTTGGCCTTCTTTGCCACAGGGGCACATTGCTGGCTCACGCTCAGCTTCTTGGTCACCAGGACCCTAGGTGCTTCTCTGCCAAGCTGCTTGCCAGCAGGCTGGCCTCCATTCCTCCCCCAGTGTGTATTCTCCCCCAGGGGTTATTCCTCCCCATGTGCGTGACTTTGCATTTCCTTTTATCAAAGTTGATGAGGCTCCTGTCTGCCCATTTCTCCAGCCTGTGGAGGTCCCTCTGAACAGCAGCACACCCATCTGGTGTGTCAGGCACTCCTCCCAGTCTTGTATCATCTCTAAACTTGCTGAGGGTGCAACCCTAGTCCATCATCCTGGTCAAAGACTACATCATTCAATATTCCCAAGCAGAATTCCCTAGTCTCCAATCTACACACTACCTGAGCCCATCTCCTGTTTGCTTTCAAGATCAAACAAGATCAAATGTGTTTGGAGTGCTTTGGCCATAGGCATTACACATTACTAAGCAAGCACTAAACACCTTTAGCCTGAATAATTAAATGTTACTCCATTAACAGTAGAAGGTAGAATTAATGGCAAATTAACACAGTAAAATCTATGTTTTCAGTGTAACTGAAAACATAACTTTTGCATTTTTTCCAAATAAGTGGTGGCAAGAGGAAAAAGACAGTAGACCTTGCAGTGTCTGAGACCATAGTATGTTAATAACATGTCATACTCTCACTAAAAAGCCTTTTCACAGATTTCTTGGATAACATCAAACTCCGAAAAATCTTTTCCTTGAGAGATATAGTAGATGGAACTGAAAGATACTCCACACTTCCTTGCAAAGAAAGCTGCCAAGTAACGCATTTGAAAAAAACATACTGCCAAGGACAAACAAATGGTAGCAAGCCAAACTAAAAGCTGCACTGCTCAAAAAACACTAGTCCTTTTAATTTCCTTACCCAGAGCACTGTCTTGTGAATCAGCAAAACTGTATTTATTCACTTGCACTAGAGTTTCTTATAATTCTTATTTAAATACTTGATTCCTTAGATAGAATTGAAAAGCAACGAAATCAAGGCTGACTTGTTTTGGAATGCAAAGCTCAGAATATATTCTCAAAATCCAGTTAACACAGTGGAAAGTGATGTGAAATGTAATAAGCTGTATAAGATAGCTTAACACAATAACCCATGCTAATCATTCTCACCTAAAAGTCTTTAAATCTACATATATACAAATTCAAGCTTATCTGTTTAACAAAAGTTTGAACAAGTAATCAAAATTATCCTTGTTTTTCATCAGTCTAGCCTGATTGAGAAGTAAAGTTTTATTAAAAAATTGTTTCGCTATGTACTAAGAATATTCTTTTACTTCAGCCTTTAAAAGTTGATTCTGGCTCACTCACTAGGCACAAAAATATACTCTTAATTTCTTTCTTTACAGTAGTATGATGATGCAACTCAATAATCGAGAGAGGTTACATACAGAGTTTTATTCACAAAATGGCTGAACTTGGACAGCACCTCCAGAGGTCATCTGGTCCAAACCCCCTGCTCAAGGAGGGTCACCCAGGACCATGTCCAGGTGGATTTTGAACATCTGCAAGGAGGGAGATTCCACAGCCTCTCTGGGCAACCTGTGCCAGTGCTCAGTCACTTGCACAGCACAGAAGCGCTTCCTGATGCTTAGACAGAGCCTGAAGAAAAGGAGGCTCAGGGGCGACCTTACCGCTCTCTACAATTACCTTAAAGGAGGCTGTAGAAAGGTCGGGATTGGTCTCTTCTCCCAAGCACCAAGTGATAAGATGAGAGGGAATGGGCTTAAGTTGCACCAGGGGAGGTTTAGGTTGGATATTAGGAAAAACTTCTTCACTGAAAGGGTTATTAGACATTGGAACAGGCTGCCCAGGGAAGTGGTTGAGTCACCATCCCTGGAGGTCTTCAAAAAATGTGCAGACGTAGAGCTTAGTGACATAGTTTAATGGTGGACTTAGCAGTGCTAGGTTAATGGTTGGACTTGATGATCTTAGAGGTCTTTTCCAACTTAAATGATTCTATGATAACATCCTGAGTTCCAGTTTGTGCCCATTGCCTCTTGTCCTGGCACTGGGCACCACTGAAAAGAGCCTGGCTCCACCTTCTTTGCACCCTGCCTTCAGGTATTTATATACATTGGTAAGATCCCCCCTGAGCCTCCTCTTCTCCAGGCTGAATAGCCCCAGCTCTCTCAGCCTCTCCTCATAGGAGTGGTGCTCCAGTTCCTTGATCATCTTGGTGGCCTTTTCTTGGACTCTCTCCAGCATGTCCATGTCTCTCTTGTACTGGGGGGCCCAGAACTGGACACAGCACTCCAGGTGTGGCCACACCAGTGCTGGCTAGAGCGGAAGGATCACCTCCTTCCACCTGCTGGCAATACTTTGCTTAATGCAGACATTAGCCTTTTTAGCAGCAAGGGCACGCTGCTGGCTCATGTTCAACTTGGTGTCTACCAGGACCCCCAGGTCATTGTCTGCAAAGCTGCTTTCCAGCTGGGTGGCCCCAGCAGGTACTGATGCCTGGGTTTTTTCCTCCCCGTGCGCAGGACTTTGCACTTTTCCTTGTTGAACTTCACAAGATTCTTTTCAGCCCATTTATACAGCCTGTGGAGGTCCCTCTGGATGGCAGCACAACCCTCTGGTGTACCTCCACCTCTCCCCCAGTTTTGTGTCATCTGCAAACTTGCTGAGGGTGCACTCTAGCCCATCATTCAGATCACTAATGAAGGTGTTAAACAGAACTGTACCCAGTACTGACCCCTAGGGTACTCTGCTTATTAGTGGCCTCCAACTAGATTTTGCACCACTGACCACTATACTCTGGGCTTAGCCATTCAGCCAGTTTTTGATCCACCTCACTGTCTGCCCATCCAGCCCAGCCATCAAGAGCTTATCTGGGGCAGTGTCGAAGGCCTTACTGAAGTCCAGGCTGGTCATTTCATTGTAGAAGCCTTGTAGAATGCTCAAGAAGTTCATTCAGACCTGATGCTGCAAAATGTGTACCTCCCCTTTTCAGTCTAGCCATCTTTTGTCCAGTATGCTACAAAAAAAAAAAAACAAAAAACTTCCCACTGTTCAATTACTCTTCAAGTATCCTCAAGAAAACGTTTTTAGGAACATGAATACATTGAACCTTATGGATGCCTTAAATAAATAAGGAATAACCATGAGTACCACTACAGACTGAAGGCTATGATCCAGTGGTCCTTTTCTGTGGAAATGTGCATGACTAGCAGTGTGTCCTTGAGGCAAAGGCGGACAATTGCATGCTGGGCTATATTAGCAATAGTAGCCAGAGGCAAAGGGAAGCAAGTCTTTCCCTTTATTTGGCACTTGTGAGACTGCTGCTGGAATACTGTCCTGTTTAGAGATTCCCAGTGCAAGTGTGGACAGCCACCAAGATGGTCAGGGGGAGAGCAGAATTATATAAAAGGAGAGGTTGACAGCTGTAAGCATTTGTTCCACCTGAGAAAGACAAGACTGAGCGGAAAGCACATTGCTGTCTGCAGCTACCTAATATGAAGCTACAGTGAATGTGGAGGCAGACACTTCTCAGAGATGCACAGTGACAGGACTACTGCCAATGGATGAAGGCAGAAGGCTGGACCCATGATCATTCTGAGGTCCCTTCTAACCCAAATTATTCTTTGATTCTATATATAAAGGATAGAAAGTCTGCAAAGGCTGTGCATCTCTGGAACATATCTTCCTCTGAACAGATTTCAACAACTCCATAAACTTAGCTTACAAACGTATCTGAAACTGCCTTCTTTCCTGAACAGGCTAAAAAACAGCCTTTCAACATAAACCAGGAACCCTTGTGATGACCAAGGAGGAGATTAAATCTGAAGTATGCTTGGTAAAGATCCAGTACCTTTATACTCTGTAGGAAAAAGTGTGAAAGAGAACTTAAGTACGCTTCATATTTTTTTGACCTAAGACTGCTTTGATGACAAAAACATGAGTTCCAGAATAAAACAGAAACAAATCTGGGTCCTTCAGATCATTAATGAATATAATTTAGAGAAGAGCAAGCTCCAGAAAGACCTCATAGCGGCCTTCCAATATTTAAAGGGGGCCTACAGGAAAGATAGGGAGAGACTCCTTATCAGGGCAAAGGGTAATGGTTTTATACTAAAAAAGAGAAGATTTAGATTAGAAATAAGGAAGTAATTCTTCACTATGAGGGTGGTGAGGCACTGGAACAGGTTGCCCAGAGAAGCTGTGGATTCTCCATCCCTGGAAGTGTTCAAGGCCAGGCTGGATGGGGCTTTGGGCAGCCTAATCTATTGGAAGATGTCCCTGCCCATGGCAGGGGGGTTGGAACTAGGTGGTCTTTGGGGTCCCTTCCAACCCAAATCATTCCATGATTGTATGAGATTATCCTACTGCAGCTTCCACTTAAAATAAAACGACTACATTGTTTTTTGTCTTGGTAAGAGTACAGGTATACTAGTATTTCTGTTGCAGTCATGTTAAAGAAACTAGCTTTTAAATTCCTGTAAATTATTTCTTCCATGAAATAGCAACTATTCAAAGGACAGGGGTCATGCAGAAATATATTCAACGGTTCTCTGCATGTTAACGTGTGCATTAAAAGTACATGATAATTGGTTAGAAATAAAGGCCTAGTAATCCACTGGTCATCTACTTTTTGACGCTTTAGCACTACAACCTGTACCCAAGCATATCTCAAAACAAGTATTTTTCATAACATGCCTCCATGGCAATCATTACAAAATCAACAAATCCCATTTAAGGGTTCATTCATCTAAAATGCTGGTCAGATCTCTTTCTGAAAGTGATCACTTTTGCCACTGCAAGAAACAGGGGAAACAATGAATGCAGCTACATAAATCAATTTTCCCAGCATATGAATATAGTTGTATGATTTCTCAGTATTAGTCCTATCCTGCTTCTTAATGGAGTCTTTTAATGTTAGTTTCCAACTATGGCAAGATATAACAAAATATTAGTTTCCAAATAATAAGACAGGCTCATTTTATTCTAAAGTACGTACCTGAATTGCTGAGTTCATGAAACATGTATTCCCCAAGTTACTCAGGCCACACAGGCCTGGTTGTTCATTGTGTCTTCCTGGCTCTGAATAATCATAATTCTTATAAGCAGTATATGATGGGAGACAATAGTTTGAATTTTTCACACTGTAAAAAAACAAAACATTTTTTACAATGTAAGCATGTACTTCCATACATACAAGTACTTTAAAAAGCTAAATGATTAAAAATTTTAAAGCAATGTCTGTGAAAAAAGATTATTTTTAAAATTATTTAACATTGGTAATAGCATTAAATTCGGTTTAAAAGTCACCTCTGCAAACAACCAAAATCTAATGTACTGCAATAACTGCAATTATTATATCCCTACCCCTTTTTGATTAGAGCAGCTTCACAGCTTACTCTTTTCTTCCTTGCTCCATCAAATTTAACACAATCAGACTTTAGACACCACCAGCAGCAATCAATCATTTATGTCCCTTTTGCATCCTGCTACTGCAAGAGAGTGAGGGCAGTGGGAATGTGAATGCAGAGTTACAGGTGAGAGCTGAGATTTCCAAGGCCACCGTGGCATAGCTGCCTCACTGCATCAGGCGTTCTATTTATAGCTTCCCTGCTAGGACAGCACAATCCAGCATGCAAATGCAGGAAAGCCTTGAGAGGTAAAAGAACGTGCAAAATGCCTTGTAACAACTTCATTATCAATCTCTATGATGCATCTACTAGGGGAAACTGGAGAGGACTGAAATAGATGAAATGGCAAGATTTAAAGCAATTTGTTTCCAGATGAAGTCATGCAAATACTAAATATAGAAGAACTGCCAAAATAGTACACATATTGCAGAACACTAGAAAAGCAGAAGAATCTTGTAAGAGGATGCTCTGCAATATCATCGATGTTAACATAAATAATAATAAAGCAACCAAACAGAAAGGTTAAACTCTTTCTTAAACAATTTCGGGTACCGACCATACTTAAATCTGCGTGATAGCTTTGGCTAAAGCTCAAGAGCATTATTCACGTTAGAAGAAATTTTAACAAAAATTTGAAAGTCAACTGTTAAGGATGACAAGGAAAAATATGTAGTGCAAATAATCAATCCTGATAAATAATTGAGATTTATAATTTTAAAAGTCTAAGGATGCAGCAGTGTCCAATAGCACACTCCAGCCATTATTCCTTTTAACAGTGTAACACTCTTTACATCCAACTGCATTCCAACTGTCCCCACAGTGGACAATTACTCACTTTTCACGAATAAGAGTTGTTTTGTTTTAATCACAAGATTTATTGAAAATTTCAAACAGAGGGGGAAGAAATTTTCTCCATATTCTGATGGCCTCAGAAATATAGCTCCACCAATCCTTAAAGACACTGTTCTCAAACTTTTACATCCAACCATTTTTATTTAATAGTTGACTTTCCAATCCATATGTATCCATACTTCCCTTTTCCATACTTATGCATTTTCTCTGCTCTCTGGCTTGCCCCAGAAGTGGCTAAATGGCATTTTGTTTACTGGACATTTTCCATGCAAAACCCCTGTAAAGCTAGTTCTGCTTGTTCAATTTAAGATTAACTTCTATCCCTCATCCTAGTTTACAGAAGATATTTTCTAAACTCCAGAGCCCCCACACCCTTCAGGCTTGTTTCTGTGTCAGCCCTTCCCCATCATTAGACCTGGCTTCATCCAGGGAAAATTACCTTCTATCTCCCTTGGCAACTGCAGCCCAGCTACTGCAATCAGCCCCAACACCCTTAAGCTGGCAGCCTCAGCTCCCCCAGGAAGAAAAAGCCCAATCTGGTCATTGGTGCAAAAGAAACGCGCTTCTTACAGGTTGCACACACACAGGGTACGCAGTAAGCCTCTACTCTCATCCTTGCTTGCTTCCTACTGCTTTCCTCACATGACTCGGAGAGTACACTTTTCACATGGTTAACAGAAGAGAGATCTCTTTGGGAAGTTTGGGAGTTTTACTAGTTTAGTAGGGGTAATAAACAGGTTGAATGTCTTTTTTGTGGGTTTTGTTTGTTTTTTTACTGCCCTTCTTTTTTCTTCTCCAAAGCTTCCCCCCTTTAAGAACTGTCACCTTAGGAGGGACCTAGAAAGCTAGGAAATGCTATTGGTGTCTTTCAGTTATAGTGCATTCATCTGAAAGATTTCCTTAAATTAGCTGAGCAACATCATGATACCGTAATTCAAGATAATTGTAATACAGATCAATCCCCAGTGTTGGTTTGCTGTAAGAGAGATATAAACTATCATTGTTTACTTCTTAAAAGGGAAAGCCATTTCTCTCTCATATTCTGTACTGGCCCACAGAAGTACATTTTAGGGTTTTAGAGAATATGGTTACCACATTCATCCCACGAGTCAGGTCTATTCATTTATTTTTCTTCTCATGGAACAAACATTCCTTTAACTGGTAAAATAACTGTACTACCTGATTAAGTAGTTAGTCTGACAATCATAACGGACATCAACAGACTGTAGAGGATACCAGGAGCCCCGTAAATCTCTTTTCTTTTTGATTTAAATACCACATATATGCAGAAGCTTTCAGGTTTCAGTGATATTTCATCAAAATGCATCAAGCAAAATACTGTGCCTACTATATGCAAGAGACTAGGAGATTTCTTTTTATAGCTTTATGAGTCTGCAAACTTCATTTTTTTCTAGAAGTTATTTTTGTTTAAACTACTTTCTGTCTCTTCATTCCTTTAAGACTGGACAAAAACCACAGGATTAACAACAGCCATTAGTAAATGGCTGAGAAAGGAAAGCAAGCAAAGATGCAAGGCAAGTCTACATAAACTATTCAAACAGAAATGCCCTAGGAAAAGTAACTTCTCATGGTGTGCCCCCACATCTGCTTTTCCTGAAAAACCTTTAGAAAGCTGCCTGTAATGAAAGAGTAATGCATGTAAAAGCAGAGAGGTAGTTCTAGAATGGGGGCAATGAAGTAAGGGTAAGAACGGAAAGAAAATACTGATTGCTCTTAGAAGAAATTGCTACTCAAAAAACAAGGCAAGACTTGGAGGCGGGGGGAATCTTCAGATCCCTGAACACCTAGATAGAATGCTTGGAGTTGTGAATATAGTATTAAGTGTCCTTTGAAAACCTACCCTTATCTGTAAATCTACAAATTTTGAGTTGAATGTACCATAGTTGACCCGACTTATATGTACTGTCTCTATCATGCCTTTAAACCTCAAAGAAATGTTCAGATTATGATACAGTAATCCAGAGCATTCACTGCACAGTTGGAGTTCTGGGAAGTGTAGATTTGGTACAGAAAAGTTTGGAATAGCATCACTAGCTCTGGAAATGACACAATTTGACAGTGGAGTGCTCCAAAAGGAATGCAAGCAGCAAGAATGAACGCAGAAGATTAAAAGTTTGGAATAATTCCTGAGCTCTATAATATTTCAACCACTTTAACATATTGCCCAAGTGTTTTTATGACCAACCACTTTAACAAACGCATAATTGGGTTCTATCAATTTTGGGAGATGCCTGAAGCAGCAGGAGAGGCGCATGTCACTATGCAAAGGCTACTGTCTTTGTTATTTTTCATGATCATCATCTGGAGAACAAGAGAGAGCATTCCCATCCATTGATAGTTACAAAACAAAAAAAATACTTTCGTCATACTATTTGCCTATGTATCAGGTGCAACATGAAGAAAGTGTTTCTAGAGGTGATATGCAATTAACATTTATATGTCTTGAAATTTATACCTCCCCACCTAGAATACTGCATTCAGCTCTGGGGCCCCAAGCACAAGAAGGACGTGGACCAGAGTCCAAGGTGTGAGTCCAGAGGAGGCCACGAGGATGATCAGAGGGCTGGAGCACCTCTCCTGTGAAGACAGGCTGAGGGAGTTGGGGTTGTTCAGCCTGGAGAAGAGAAGGCTCCGGGGAGACCTTATAGCGGCCTTCCAGTACTTACAGGGGGCCTACAAGAAAGATGAGGAGGGACTCTTTGTCAGGGAGTGTAGTGATAGGACAAGGGGGAATGGCTTTAAACTAAAAGAGGGGAGATTTAGATTAGATATNGCTATATTGTACTTTATAGAAATGTATACCATATAAAGAAACATGATACTTTGCAGAGTTTTAACAGCTTTTTTACTCTATGCCCACTCTATAACGATTGTAATAACAGGCTTATAATCTACTACCATCTATAACTATTGCTACACATAACCTGCTGTTTGCTTTTTCTGCCTCAAAGATCAGCTTTGTCAGCTAAAATTATCTTCAAAACAAATGCTGGTATTTCCTTTGAGTTACAGTGTCTCATGTCCATATAGAGGTGCCAATGGATCCTAGAAAGCCACAAATGCATAATTTTGCTATTGTACTAAAGATAATGTGCAACTTAAGAGACAATAAGGCAAAAACATGAAAATAACTTCTAGGCAAAACTGACATAAGTAGTTAATTAAGAAATTAATGAAAAGACGATAGTGTAAATTCACGGAAAAGAAGTCCTTTCTTAGACAAGGAGATATCTGGGAGAAGAGTAGAAAATAGGAGAAAAGTCTTCTTAACCCAAAATTATATAATACAATTAAATACATTTACCTTTTGAAGGCAAAAATTCTTAATGCAACAGTACCTACTTCAAAATACGTAGTATGTTAACGGATATGACTTTTCTATTATTGAACTAGTCCATCTTGAATATATATTCTGATAAAAATGCTGCTACAGATCTTCCTGTATTATATATATTAGCAAATAGTATATCTGTGTTCTTTTTCTAATTTTTTTCTAAAACTCATCATAATTGGCTTATTGCATTATAGGGAAAAACACACGTTTCTAAACTGAATATCTGCTTTACATAACATTCAGATATATAGTTTTTTGAGTTACAAGAGAAAAATGTCTGGTGTTTCATAACATTATAGAGCACATACATCTAATTTCTGATTTACAAATGTTTAAGGTATTATACTTAAGGCATTTCAAATGACCAATTCCTTATCAAATCTCAATTTTATATCACTTCCTTTCAAAGATGTATTTCTGTTGAAAATCCTCAAATTAAAAACAAACAAACAAAAACAACAACAGAAAACCCACAACCACCCCAGAATTTTATCTTAAGTTCTAAAAGCTCCAATTCTGGCTTCAAAAGAAACCAAAAATTAAAAATAAAATCAGCTAAAGCAAGTGAGGAAACTGTCTTTAAAAGCTGCAAAAGCTAGCAACATGTTTCAAAAGTGATTCCTAAAAATAACTAGAGCATCACTAGAGAGATGCTAAATTTAAAGAAAAAAAAGAAGAAAAACTTGCTGACAGTTTAAGATGGGGGCTCACTAAGAAATAGCGACTGCTAAGCTTCGCTTTTGGTGTTAGAACTGTCTTTTGCATAAGCAATGGGGGAAAGAGATTAGTTCTCAGCTAGAGGTTCAGCTCTAGTCAAATATTTTTTCACACAACAATAGGTATATATACTTTTTATTTACTACACATTCATACACAGAGTACAATAGACTGCCGTTAAATACATGGATTTCAACTGCTTAACAGTGAAAGCTGGGGCTGCTCACAATTGGTAGAAGCACAAGACACTTCACGCCCCTTACAAAAATCAATTCTGATAAATGAAGTATTTAACTGGAAGATACTGTATAAGATATTTAATGTTTATTTCACCTTTCTAATATTTAACATCTTCATGTTTGATCACAAAATGCACGTTTGGAGAAATATTCTCAGTTTGAATGAATGGTAAGAATAGGCCTCTTTAATTTCCCCCAGCTTGCATTAGAGATGGGTGCTTTCTGGCTTCAAGCATTGAAAAGATGTTCTACCAAGTATCTGTTAAAGTGAAATAATTCCACGTTTTTCTATATTCGCCAACTTTTTGCCGTTGCCACATATAAAAAGATCACACACAAAGTTGGCCACTGGAATATGAAAGCTCTTCTTTTAGAGCTTTATCACAATCTTTATATGGCAAAGTAGAAGTTTTATAAAGGAGAAAACCCTTAAGTGACAAGTCTCTTTTGCTAAGCTTCTGCACATCGTAATACTTAAGCATTATCAATCGCAAACAGATTTCTGAAGTCTCCTAGCACTAAGACACAGAAGTTATGCTGCTGATAGTTAATCAATGGCTATAATCACTATGACAACCATTATAGCTAAAACAATTCAGCTGTCATGGGCTCAAATCAATATGTGCTATCATATATCCTGCTATAATACCTCAGCATCAATAAATAAGGGAAAACCTGACCACCACGACTGTAAGTAGTTTATACTTTTTTGTTGCCCGTCTAAAATCAGACAATATAATAATGTATTTTTGGCATGATAAACTCCAAATGAAGTCTTTGTATATTTTCTTACAGTGCTCAGCATTGTTTTTAGCATCTGAGGACTGAGTTACCAAGCATCTTTAATCGAGTTTCATTTCCTGCTCTCATGCTTTACAACACCTACACTATAAAATAGTGACCAGTAACAATTCATAATCCAAATACTGTCCCAACAAATCAAAATCCTTAAGCTAGGAAACACGGAAATTTGTTTATGTCACACTGGGGTGATTCAATTAAATAAAAGTTTTTAAGATATATTTGCTTACTTTCTGTTGTTCATGTTGTTATAATTATTTGATAGAGATGGAGAGATCTTTGGTAAAGTTGAAAAATTGGATGCACCTGGGGACCTTTAAAAATATGAAAATGGTAAATTAGATAAAAATGCTGAGATATTAAAAACCTTGAAAGAAAGCTAACAAAAGAACAATGCATATAAACAAGCATGGAAAATATTTTTTTTTTAAATGGGCAAAGCACTAAAAACACCCATGACACACAGCCCGCAGAATGCATCTTTTTAAAACTTGAAATGCTTCACAATACTTTAAAGTTTCATATCATGTTGAAGAAAGTGTTATTAAAACAAAAAGCAAATAAAAAAATCACAGATCACTGTGCTAAAAAAAAATTGCTTTCAGTTTATAGTAAGACAACAGATATTCTGATGTTCTACAACCTAGAATGCAAATCTTCTAACATGAAAATTTTATGGATTTTTCATTTAACCATAACTGGATGTCGAGACGTGATATAAAAATGCTTAAGACACATATTCCGAGGTTAGTCTAATAGCAGCATGAAACCATCTCATTAAAATTGCCTTATTAGCACTGTTAAAAGAATTCCAGGATATTATGCAAAGTATTAAGCAAGCTTTAAAACCTCTTTAGCACAAAGCAATAGCATCATCACTCATCCCCATTGCTTAAGCCTATTCTTAAATATAAGAATACTGAATATTTCAATCATAAAGACCCCCTTAATTTACAATTAAATACAATACACAGCAATGTTGCTGTATTCCCCCCTCCCTCCCCTAGATCTTACAGAAAACCATGGAAAAGGCTCTGAATACTCAATAGTTTTTAGGCATCTTCATGCTTTTATGTTTTTTTTTTTGTGGGCCCTATGCAATTCCAGCTGGATTGGATAAAGCTCCAGCTGTCCTTGGAAGGCCTTCAAATACATCTCACAACATTAAGACAAGAAATTCTGCATGCTCAAGATATTTTAAGCACATTTCAAGCACTAAACTCTGCAAGGAGATAGGCTTGTTTACACAGGGAATTTTTCCAAGTACATTTTCACATTTATTTAAAACTTTTTATTAATAAGCCTTTTCCAAAAGAAAAGATGTATCACCACGTGAAGAAAAATGTTACTTAAAAGCTTTCCTGCAGATTTCCTTTATCAATCTAAATCCTCTTTGATCATTGTCTTCAAAGTAAAATACACAGACTATGTCCACAAGAAAGATAAAAATCTGAAGTTAGTTTAACCCTATTTGAATTCAAGACAAAAGTTAAATTATGCACATTCATTATTTTAAAGAAGCTATTTGAACTGAGTCATTTTGAATGGAAAGCTCAATTTTCAAAACAAATTTGAAGCCTTTATGTAATTTAAGCCAAATTCAAATGCAATATTGTTTTAAAATTCAAAACTTGATGTATAATAATTGTTGTCTAACAATTCAAAGAAACCAGAATAAGTTACACAAATAAAGATCTGGTTTTCAGCAAAAAAATAAAAATAAGTTAATTTGGTTCTTAGAGAAAATTACAATCAGTAGTTTTACTCCTTTCTGTGATGTTCTGCCTGTACGATAAAATATATACTTAAAACTCAGTATTTGCTATCAAATATGAAGTGATGATATGTAAAACAGTACGAAATTTCTACAACTCTGACGTGCGCAGCCTTTCTGTTTGCTTACAGCTCCTTACAGTGCTAAATCCTGTGAACAGAATTCATTCATAGCTCTTAAGAGCTTTTAATATATTTCAATATTTGTGGGAAAACCTGGTAACAACATTGCCAGAAATCCCCCCCTCATTAAAAAGAAGATGAAAACAAGGATAACAAAAAGCCTTGAAAGGACAGTAAGTGCTAATGCTGAAAGTATTGCCCTACCTTCCATTCTTTAACATTGTACAAAAAGAATGGCCAAAAGTATCCGTTAGTAAAAACAACCGCAACAACTCACCTATTTCCTAAGCAAAAATGAGCCATCAAGCATACAACAAAAAATCAATTATGTTTTAAATAAAAGGTTCTAAGACAAAATACATACTCTTTTAGTAGTATGCTAAATTCAGTATGTATTAGTGTTACTGTGGTGTTCAAACACCACCAAAAGATGTCCAAAGAATACATGAGCCAGAATATAAAATGGTAAGCAGAGATGGAAGGGAGAAAAAAAAAAACGTTTCCTCTTAAGGTTAGCATTTCTTGAAAATATATTTAGTAATCTGTGTTTCTGGTAAAAAAAAAGTAAAATTTTGACTCCAAGTATACTAAATTAAATGATTAAAATCAGTGTAATAAATCTCTCCTGCATTAAAATATATAATAAACTCTGGATTTTCTGTGACTGAAATGGCATATTTACACTATTATGCTATCTGTATTTTTGAGGGCTTTTTGGCATCACGAGATCAATGTTATGATATATATGATAAAAATGTAAATGATAAATGTACATGATAAATGTAGAGCAAGAAATAAAACAAGAACTCCACTAATATTTTTCCATACCTCTAAATATTTCAATGCTTGAGGTAAAAATCATTCCATCAGATTGACTGCCCACAGGTTTTTAACCTTTGGTTAAAGAGTGGTATGTGCTTTACCTTCTTGTAATCGACTATAAAAAAATTGGACTTTGTCATTGAGTCTAAATGTATTCTCCATAATTTTCTTATCTATGCCATTGCTAGTTAAATGATATTCTGAATCATGAATATGTGATCAACTAATACTTAATTTTACTCCAGAGTTTCCAGGATAATTTAGTAAGTTACAAGTCGTATGGACTTCTTAAAGGCATGTATCATGATTCAAGCCACCATCTTGGAATTGACAGATTTTGATCTTATTATAGAACACGATTACAAAGAAATAGTTGAAACTCCAGCAATATTTTGGTCTTTTTTTCACCCAACTTCACCTTACTGCAAGAAAAAAGCAGCATTAACAAATTGTTTCAGCATTTCCTCTCGTTAAACTGAAAAAGAAATGAGAAGAAATATGACTAGTATTCAACACCCCTATCTCAAAATTTTGTAGATACCTATTTAACATAGTGACATAGCTGACAATTGAACTCAAAATTGTAGAAGAATGCTCTTTCATCACTCTGGTGGACATCTAGACTATACTCTCCAGAGTATAGTCTCCCCCAGACAAGCTACCATAAAGATTCTGAGTAGTAAAAACAGAAGGAGCAATTCTGCTCCGAGTTTCTGTTCAGTATGCATAGAAGACTACAGTTTAAACTAGAATTCCTTGCCTAAAGCATTTCAGTCTTATTGGCAGAGCACGTTTTATGTTTAGCACACCGTAATGTATTTGCTTTTATCAGTGAAATGAATCAAGTTCCCTGAAAAGCCAAAGACCTGTTCTCCAGTGCCTGCATTTCAGCCACAAAGCCATCGTAACTCCCATTGTCAATATGAGCCATGACTTCAGTCTACCACCCTTCTCCAAACATACTTTCAAGAAGCACTTCATGAAGAACTTACTCTGTTCATTCATATTTACAAGCACACTTTGCAGACGTACACACGGCTCCTTGAAAACCCATAATCAAGCAAGCAATGGAAGAAGACTATCAAAATTAAAGAAAAAGAGATGAGAAAGAAACACTCCAGACATAGTGATCCCATTTACCAGTTATTCTGGAAAAACAAAATGTCAAAAGTGGGTGATCACATCACGGTATTCCTGTAATAGCAGAGACTCTGCAACACTTGAGGGGAATAAAGCCAATCAGGAGTGTACCTAGGGGACAGGTCTGATGAAGAAAGAAGAGGCAGAAGATATAGATACTGTAAGGGCAGGAACAGCACGTGTACCTCATGTTTCTCTCCTCACAGCCCTCCCTGCAACCATAACCTATTCTTCACTAAAGCTTAGGTTTCAAAGAGACACTTTCCGAGGCTTCTGAGTTTCACACCGTCCCTAATTTCAACACCTCTTCAGTGATTTTTAAACCTTCGTAAGGCACAAGCATATGTTGCTGCTTTAGATACTCTATTTTTGGTTATAAACAATAGGAAACAACCTAGCAAACACAGAATACGTATGTTCTGCAGCAGAATGTTATGTATTAGTAAATACAAGATTTTCCATACTGTATTTGGCAGTCATTGTCTTGTCCTTGTTACTAATAACAGAACCTCCTTTCAGCAGGAAAAGGCTGGAGCTACATAAAAACGTACAGGCTGAGCTTGTAACTGGCAGTCTAAAAAGTCTAGTAGGTATATAGCGGAAGACTGCTATATAGGCATTTATTAGTAATTCAAAACAATTGTAATAGTCAAATTCTCCCTGTAATAAAAAAGCAATAGCCTTTAATGGAGAAAAACTGTAGCAGGAACACAGAAAAATTTGACTGCCTCAAACCAAATCTACCAGTAGTGTTTTAAGTGACAGTAATTCACTTCTTTTAGATCAAGTCTCCACACACAAACTCTAAGACAACACCCAGAAGAACAAGGTAAACTAGTGAACAACATGAAATTACTTAGGCTTCAAAAGAGAGTTTTGTGCTGGACTCGCCTATCACTGGCTTATCGTAAGAGAGGTTTTAATTAACTGATATCACCACAAGTTATACTCTCTTTGCCCAGTTCATTTAAGTTAGCAGACCAATTCAGAGCTGGCACAAATACTAGAGGTACCAAAAACAAAACTCAAGAATTGGAATTAAGATCAGAAGTAAGACTTGATGATCTTCTTAGGTCCCTTCCAACTTGAAATATTCTATGATTATCTCTGCATGGCATGGGACAAACAGTCACTTTGTTTCTCAAAACAGACTGAGTAGTAGGGTAATAAATTATAATGGAAAACGTTTCAGTACTGCTTTATAATTGATATAAATATCATAGGCTACAATGCAGACACTAACTAATCATATTCTTCTCATTAGGACTTATCAATGTGGCTATACACACTTGAACAAAGGACATGCAAATATACAATCTTATGCCTAATCCAGATCTGTGAAGGTCTTGTGCAACTTCTCTTTTCTTGGACTAATCCTAATCAGTTGAAGATGGTCAGACAGGGCAACAATCATAAAAACCTGCCCCTTATTAGCAGGCAAAAGTTGATATTAGCATCCAGAGCTCACCACAAAAAGTCACAAAGAAATTGAAGCTAGTTTGGTACGCAACAGTTCACCTACTCAGCAAGAGAAAGGTAAGGAGGTAAAGGACATTACAAACTTAGAAACAGTAACTGAGGATACAGAAAAGTTACTGTAAGGTAAACCTTGATATAAACTTACAATCAGTCCAATATCCTATATATCCATGCTCTGTGCTCATGCTCTCACCCAGTAACAAATACAAAACAGATTACAGTTGTTTCTTAAGTATGCCTGTAGGCAATTCTCCTGCAATAGGGAGGGCTCATCAGGATCGTGAAAACATGGTGGAAAAGCTAATGTGGTAAGTGCTGTGATGGATACAGGACCGTTAGGGAGGACAGGCCAGGATGGTGAGGAGTAGGAGCTGCTTTTCCTGTGAGAGCAGTTGGAATTCCTGGGGCTCTGCCTGGGAATGAATGGGTCAGCTGAGAGCTTATGAGTCAGGAACAGTGGTCACATCAAGATGGGTAATGTTGTACTGGTTGCTTGCTATAGACTGCCTGAATCAGGGAGAAAAAGCAGACGAGGCCTTCTGTGGACAGATGGAAGAAGCCTCACATTCATAGGCACTGGTCCATATGGGGACTTTAACTATCATGATACCCGCCGGAGCAAAAATACAGCAGGACATAAGCAAGCCATGAAGGTTCTGGAGTGCACTGATGACAGCTTGCAGAGGCAGGTGATCAAGGAGCCAACAAGGAGAGGTGTTCAACTAGATCTTATACTGATGAATAAGGAAGAACTGGGTCAGGGATGTGAAGGCTGGGGGGCAGCCCTGACTGCTGTGACCATTAGATAGTGGACTTCAGGATCCTGAGAGGGAGCAGGGCAAAAAGCAGGAACACAACCCTGGACTTAGACTTCAGAAGAGCAGACTTTAGCCTTCTCAGGGATCTGCTTGGAAGAATCCCGTGGGATACATACGATCCTGGAGAGAAGAGGAGTCTAGGACAGATATTCAAGAATCATCTCTACGTTCAAGAACGGTCCATTCTGATGACATGTTGTCGTGGTTTGACCTGGCAGGCAGCTCAGCACCACACAGCTGTTCGCTCACCCCCCTCCCTTCCCTCTCCCCCCTTGGGATGGGGGAGAGAATTGGGAAGGGAAAAAAGTTAAAAGCTCGTGGGTTGAGATAAAGACAGTTTAATAGTACAGAAAAGGAAGGGAGATAATAATAATAATAATAATAATGATGATGATAGAATGTACAAAACAAGTGATGCACAATGCAATTGCTCACCACCCACTGACCGATGCCCAGCCTGTCCCCGAGCAGCGGTACCGCCCCCCCGGCTAGCCACCCCATATTAATTGTTCAGCATGACACCATATGGTATGGAATATCCCTTTGGCCAGTTTGGGCCACCTGTCCTGGCTGTGTCCCCTCCCAGCTCCTTGTGCACCCCCAGCCTTCTCGCTGGCAGGGCAGCACGAGAAGCTGAAAAGTCCTTGACTCTGTGTAAGCACTGCTCTGCAACTACTAAAACATCGGTGTGTTATCAGCATTGTTCTCATCCTGAATTCAAAACACAGCACCGTACCAGCTACTAGGAAGAAAATTAACTCTAGCCCAGCCGAAACCAGGACACATGTAGAAAATAAAACAAAGGCATGAGGAAGCCTTCATGAACAAGAAGTTCCTGACTCAACTCAGGCATGAAAAGAAAGTGTCCAAGTGGAAGCAGGGGCAGATGACCCATGAGGAATACAAAGACACTGTCTGGTCATGCAGGGACTAGGTCAAGAAAGGCAAAGCCTACCTGGTATTAAATCTGGCACTGATGTGAAGGGCAACAAGAAAGATTTTGGAAGTACACAAACAGCAAAAGAAGACTAGGGAAAGCATGGGCCACTGCTAAATGGGGCTGGGGCCCTGGTGACAAGGGACACAGAAAATGCTGAGGTACTAAATGATTTCTTTGCCTTATTCCTTACCAGTAAGACCACCTTCCAGAAATTCCAGGCCTCTGAGACCAAAATTTGAAGCAAGGAAGACTTACCCTCAGTGGAGGATGATCAGGTTAGGGAATACCTAAACACACTGCAGATGCATAGGGTGGGCCTGATGGGATGCACCAACTGCATCCTGATCTCAATACCTCAGAAGATGATGGAGCAACTAGTCCTGGAAACCACTTTCAGACATAGGAAGGACAAGGAGACTAGGAGTAGCCAGCATGGACTTATGAAATGGAAATGATGCTTAAACCAGCCTGATACCCTTCTACGTCTCAACTTCAGTAAGGCTTTTGGCACTGTCTCCTGTAATAATACTCTCATAGACAATCTGATAAAGCATGGGTTAGATAAGTGGACAGTGAAATGGACTGAAAACTGGCTGAATGGCTGGACGCAGAGGGCTTTGATCAGTGACATGAAGTCCAGTTGGAGATCAGTCACTAGTGGTATACTCCAGGGGTCGATAGTAGTTCCTATAATGTTTAACATCTTTATTAATGACCTGGACACTGTGACTGAGTACACCCTCAGCAAGTTTAGAGATGATACAAGACCGGGAGGAGTGCCTGACACACCAGATGGGTGTGCTGCTGTTCAGAGGGACCTCCACAGGCTGGAGAAATGGGCAGACAGGAACCTCATCAACTTTGATAAAAGGAAATGCAAAGTCACGCACATGGGGAGGAATAACCCCTGGGGGAGAATACACACTGGGGGAGGAATGGAGGCCAGCCTGCTGGCAAGCAGCTTGGCAGAGAAGCGCCAAGGGTCCTGGTGACCAAGAAGCTGAGCGTGAGCCAGCAATGTGCCCCTGTGGCAAAGAAGGCCAACAGTCTTCAACACCCAATGGAAGGGAATGAAGAAGATTATGCAACATTCTCCTCAATGAAATCACTGAGTGCACTGAAAGGACAAGAGGCAATGGGTATATAGTGAAATACATGGAATTCCAGCTGAACAGAAGATGATGTTCACATGAAAAAATAGTGATAAACAACCCCTTTTTTTTTTTTACAGTGAGGGTGGTCAAACTCTGTAGTTTGTTGACCAGAGCAGCTGTGGACTCTCCATCCATGAAGATATTCCAAACCTGGCTGGACACAGTCCTGGACAACCTGCTCTAGCTGTCCCTGCTTTGAGGAGGGCAACTGGATGAGATCATTTTGTGAGGTCCTTCCATCCCCAAGGACTCTGATTCTGTGAAGGTGTGGTTATAACTAGGCTGACACAGAATTACTATCTTAAAGCTAGCTTTAGTATTTTTATCCTATTTCAGTTTGGACTATTCTCTTCCTCCAAAAAAAAAAAAAAACAAACAAAAAAACAATTCAGTTAATCATATTTCTTTGCGTGTATGAAAGGTTGATATCTTAACAGTCAGAAACGAAAAAAAGTATCTGAGTTCAGGGCATGCGTTTGTTAGAGTTTTTCAACCCTGCATTAACTGATATTAATGACCACGTTTGTTAAACTAACATGAAAATGTCTCTGTTGTACATTACCAATGTTTGATGTTTACCCACAGTGGCTCAGACACGTGGTTATTGCAGTCTAACAAGTTATTACGCATCAGCAAACTGCAGGCTAGCTCTTGACTGGCAGAGAAGCTCTGACAGCTCTTGCTTTTTACAATTTACAACATAAGAGTAAGTCCTGAGTTGCCACCTCTATTGTCCACAATTATATTTCTCATGGCAAAGTCAGCAGAAAGGCACACCTGTCTGTGCATCAACTGCGTCAGGGAAAAACACTAAATCTCTTTAAGATACTTTTCATTCCAATACACAAACATAGATTTTTCTTTTTAAGAATTATGGATATTTGCTTCCTAAAAACTTAGGATACAAAAGCATTAAATTATTTCAGAAAAGATAGATATGCATCTTTAATTCCTTTTGTTGTTGTTGTTTTTGTATAAAACAAAGAGATCCAGCTCAGAAACAAAACCAATCAAGTAAGATTTAGCGATTCTCCAAAATAAAAAGGCATGTGGTTTGGAAACAGATAAAAACTTCTTATAAAAAAAAACTTACCACGTTACAAAAGAATTTTTTTTTTTTTTTCAATGAGAAAAAAATTATCATTATGTCCAGTCTCAAATTTTTGTATGGAAGTAGCTAGCTATTTGATGACTTACTCCAAAATGATGCCTAGAAAAGCAGGTCAGAATTAAATTTATTATTTTTATTATATACACATATATATGATAAATTGGAAATTCTTAGTTTTATGCCATGTAAGAATCATTTTTGAATTTTTGAAGAATCTGACGGATTTAATTTAATTAGTGCTTGTTTATCAAGTTTTCTAAGAAAACAGCAACCAACACCTTTCTAAAATTGGAAAATAAGTTTCTAGTTAATAGCCTCTTTGTACGTTTCTCTAACTCGCTTTTATATGTATTTGCACATAAACGGGTAACAACTTCTTAACAGAAAACTAATAGAAAGCTTGTCCTGTCTACCTAATGGAATGTCAAAACTTAAGTTTCTTTCTTCTCCCTGTCTCAAGTTTTGGAATCACAGATTGTATGAAGATTTCAGTTATTGCACAGTTTTTCCTGAACACAAATAGTTTGATTTTGTAGTAAAGTTGCTTAAATTATGGGAACTACAGCCTTAGATTTTTGTTATCTTAGTTTAAAACATCTCTTGATGACAATAAACCACTCAAATAGTTTTTTCCACACACATCCCCCCCCACCTGTGAAATAATCTCCAGCAGAAGGATAAAAACACACAGAGTTGGTATAACACAATTTTCAGCAGAACTATCCATTAATGCTGAATAATAGCTATTTTAGGAGCAGATGACAGTAAAGACATTTGAGGAGAAGTCACTATTAGCTCCCTAGAAACAGTTTCATGGAAGCCAAGCTTCCTGAGCAACAAAATCCCAGTAGCTGATATAAACAGTTGATATAAACAGAACCTCTCAGAGTGCCAAAAATCCAGCTATTCTCAAGACAGAAGATTGACCCTGTACACATTCTAAAAAACTTATACCACATTCAGATACTTCCAGATAAAAACACATTTTAAAAGCAGTGTTAAAATATGAGACAAAAACAGATATCAGTAGACTTAAGAGGATTTTTTTTTTAAAACAGGAGATGTTGCAATTACTTCCAAAACAACATAAATTTAGAAGTCAGAGGAATAGTACACGTAAAACAAATCTAAGAAACGACAAGCTTGGACATGGAACTGAAATTCTCAATTGCACATCAGGGTCTCTGGTCCTATATAAAAATGACCTCAAACCTGAAATCATTTCCTCCAAGTTCCTTTAGATGAAAAAACAATTGTTTTGGTAATAAAAAGCTCACTAATAAGTGAGCTTTCCACCTGTACTGATTCATTATAATTACAAGAAAACTGGAATTATTTTCCAAGGTGATCTTCTCTATACTGAACTGAGGTCACAGTTTTGCCACTTTCAGAAAAGCTACCAATAGAAGCAATCAATTTAAAGACCGCTATTATGCTTCTGCTACCAAGAAAAAGGCAGGGAAAATGTACAAAACATCTTACTATCTCATTTTCAACCGTCACCACATAGGTTGTGCTGCCATTCAGAGGGACCTCCACAGGCTGGAGAAATGGGCAGACAGGAGCCTCATCAACTTTGATAAAAGGAAATGCAAAGTCATGCACGTGGGGAGGAATAACCCCTGGCACACTGGGAGAGAAATGGAAGTCAACTGGCTGGCAAGCAGCTTGGCAGAGAAGCACCGAGGGTCCTGGTGACCAAGAAGCTGAGCACGAGCCAGCAATGTGTCCCTGTGGCAAAGAAGGCCAACAGCCTCCTGGCATTTTATTCTCTAGCCTCAGAATGTATATTTACAATTTGTACTCTTCTAAAAGAGACACTACAAAGAGGTACTCTCAGCTCTGAGTGCAACGGATGTAATCAATGACAGGACTGCAGGAAGGTGCATGGGGGTACACTATTACTGATGACAAACTAATACTAATAATCCTAGTGTATTTCACACAGAAGACTGAAAAGCAAATGTTTTATATTTCTACCCCTTTAAACATTTATTAGATTTTTCACAAGGTTTTAAACAGATGTAAAAACTTGGCCCCCTTACTGCTTGTTTATAGCTTCTATGTGAATCTACTAAATATTGCAAGCCTTCCATTACTACAATGCATCTGAATACCAAATTTCAATTAATGTTTCGGATAGCTGCCAAATCTCAAAAACATACCTCTGTTTCACAGTAAAACCATTCATCCTCATTTTCTGGTTTACTTATACAGCCTTCTCTGACACCAGAACTTTCTACAGCTATTTTACTTGTTCCCAGTTTTCCAAGTGATATACATTAATTTACATACTGTTTCTCAATGCCTTCCATAATGTGTTAGAAAAATTTGGCAGAGTAAAAGCAGGTACCAGCACCAAGAATGTCTTCCTACCAAAACTTTCAAAAGAAGCCATAACATTCAGTTATCTAAATACTTTTAAACTTCAAAATCTACATTTAAAATTTGACTCAGAACTTACATTTTAACTAGATGCTTTTTGAGGTCAGAGATTAAACTTCAATTATTTTGCATCCTGTTCTTTCTGCTCCTCTACATTCTCAATTCTCTTTGTGTCATAACATCTTGCTAAGCAAGATTATACTGTTCATATTAAGCTTAAATTGAACAACTCAGACTTCGTTAAGCAACTTAATATAAGCTGTTGCTCCTAATAAAGGTGCTTGAGATAAAATGCTGATTAAGAATCTCTGTCCTTCAAATGATAAGCAAAGATACTACAAAAATATCTTAAAAAACTGAATCTCATTACATGAATTCAGAATAACAAAAGGAATAAAAGGAACTTCAAAGAACTTTTCAATGAAAGATATGCTCAAGAACCCATCAACAAAGGGGAAAAAACACAGTTAACTATTTGTAAGGCTGGTATCACGCAAGTTTACTAGAAGTTCCAACAGTTCTTTAAAACCTATGTATATGTCCGAAAAAATGATTTAGATTCTAGAAACAATATTAAAAAAAGTATCCAACTAAATGAAAAAAACCCACACTCAAGTATTTTCCTATTCACTTGCCGTTATCAAGGTGCTGCTCATAATGGCAACAGGAAGCACAGAAAAGAAAAATAACATCATAATCTGTAAATTGATGACAGCCCAACAAAGAACAAAAGCGACATCCCGGCAATGCAGACTGCAATTTAAGTAATGTTTATGTGTAAATATTATGTGCTCTGGAGATAAAAGGACAAGCTATTCACAGAAACATTTACGTATAAGAAAAATACTGATAAAATGCATGTATCTATGTTCTCCTAGAAAATACACTTGAAACAGAAATCTAAAATATGCTAAGTTTTACAGTTTTCTACTACAGACTTTTTTTTTCTATTTTTAAACCGTACAAAGTATATCACTGGCCACAATCAACAAAATTAGGCAATGCATATGCAGGAAGTCACCATTTTTATGTTATGTTCTACAATGCGCAGCACTTACAACAAACACACTATTCTGCATTTTTTCAGCTAAAACATCTAAATGCTGATTTTCAAAATAGAATGCCACTTTTAAAGACAGCTGTGTTTTAGAGCAAAATAACATGGGAAAATAATTAAGCTATAGTGAATGTGACAAACTCACAACTTACTTAGGAGTTGAAGGACCTCTTGGCCATGTTCCATCCTCATTCTTCTGTTCTATCACCAGTACCTACCACAAAAAATGTAGTAAGAACACTGAAATAAACATATCCGTAGATTGCTTTCTGTTCCAATCTTTTAATGAATTTGCTGACATGTGATTGAGACAGAAAAGATTGATATTTAAGTTGCTGTTCTCTGAGGTTCAAGAATATTCCATTCAATTACATTGCACCCTTCCTCTTGCTCTATTCACTTGTCTGACCACACCTCAGTTTGTTCAACTTGGGTACATCACTTAATATTTCTATACCTCAACAATCTGTGGGTAAAATGGCAAGATCTTACCTCTCAAAGAGGTCAGAAGGTTTGTCTAAACAGAATCTATGAATCCATAGAAATCACATATCTACACAACAGTCCTGTTAAGGAATGGGTATTCCGAAAGGAATTTTGCCTCACACACAACACAGGTAGGTAAAAAACAAAAACAAAACAACACCAAAAAAACATTTTCTGCCTTGATATCCTCAAAATCATAGTCCTGTATTTTTTCTGCAGAAGCATTCATCTAATATTAATTTTCCAACAGGACAGTTGGCTAATGAAATTCATTTAATTCAAGTTGTTATTGGTACAAATGGGAGTACAGAACACTCAGTCCTAAACACAGGCAAGTGCCATTTGAAACGCCTGTGGGTATTTGAGATATCTGCCCTATGCTGGCAGATATGACACAAGACCTACAAAAAGCTCATGCCTTTCTGGATTGACAGCTGAGATAGCCTAGATCATCTGAAACGGCAACTAGATTCCAATATTTGAACTGAATCTAACTCTTGGTTTCAAATGGAAATAATTCTGCCTAATTGTATGCTGATGTTTCAGGATGCTAACTAACTGCCATGCTAAACCTTTATGTGTCTATACACAGACATATATTCACATATGCATTTGTTCTCAAAACCTTACATAAATCATGCTGCCACATGAAGATGAAATCACATTTTCAGTCTGAATACCTTAAGACACGTTATTGAAGACCAGCTTTCTATTATGAACAATTTTCTGTCTGGAAACTAGTGGTTTGCTATCTTTGGTCTTGAATGCTGTAAACCAGATTCTGCCAAATTTCCTTTTGGTTCTCAGAGACTACTAAATTAAAGGAAGATGCAGATGTAAGAGATGAATGGAATCGTTAAAGGCTTACTTCACAAACCAACTGATGAATTCAAAACATTAATTTACTCACCAATCACATACATAGTTTAAAATTACATGGTAAAAAGTAACTATTAGATTAGATAGCCTAACAGAATAACTATCTTTAAATTAGGAGGCTTGACAATAAAAATAACAACTTTGTGTGTCAGCAAGTACTACTGACCCAAACACATGTTCCACCATGACATTTAGCATTTTCAGAAACCATGGTTAAACTCTGTTTTGAACAATATTTGTTTTGCTGAAAGTACAGATGTCACCTGCAGATCTTTTTATGACTATATTAGACCACGTGTGCTTCACAGTTAATGTTTCACTGGGACAGAGGTAATTTGCAAGTTATATCTTTGATGCAAAGCTTTACTGGGAGATGCAGGCTCTTACAGCAGGACCTCTGCATTGTGAAAATTAACTGTGTGAGGGTTTAAGTGCGTGCAGTATGAAGCTAAAGGGCACAATAGTTCAAGCTGTTATTTTGGTGCACTGATTACTTACCTTCCATGCCATAAAAGAAAACTGAAGCACTGAATAAATACTGCTGTTAAGTAGGCCAAAGTCACATATTTCAAGGTAAAAGGAAATATCTTAATATAATCTCGCCTACAATTACTGCCATCAGATTTTATCCACTCATATTTTGCAACATGACAGCATGAACTACAGCTGCTGAAAAAAATCCAACTTGATTTGAAGACTAAAGAATCAATGTAATCTGAAAAGTTATTCTAATGATGAAATTCTTCAATCAGTTCACATTTATATTTATATAGCTTTATACTTATCTGTAGAGCTAAAGAATTATCTTGTAAAAATCTTTCCACTAAGGTATTTTTAAACGATGATGTAGTCTCATGCAAAAGCAGGTTTTTGAGCTCTTATCTCTATAGTTCTTATCTGAAATATTTTCATTTTTTTTCTTAACTTCTTTCTGAAATCTGGACACTGGAATTTGAGTCTTTTATTATGTTTTTTTAGATGACCTGATTTTTTTTTTTTTAATTTAGGTTTCATTATAGAAACATAACCCAGATCCTAGGAACATTTTGTTTAGTTCAGGTTTTACCCTGTCAATTCAAGTCATCAATGTTAAATCCATTTACTTTTAATTCGATAGGAGAGTTAAACTCATCTTTAATTATGGAAATACACCCCAAAACTACTTTTACTTTGATTAATTTGTTAAAAAAATCCTCTATACCTAACGCAATCTATTAGTACAGGAATTAAACTGCATTTAAAAAGATGGAAAATTTATTGGGAACAGCTATATTTTCATTAGCAAAAAAAATAAACATGTATAAAAAAAAAAGGAAATGATATTACACAGTACCTGTCCCTGGTATAAACCAGCATCTTGTATGGTACTATCTGGTTTATTCAACGGTTCAAAAGTATTACTCATGTATTTGTTCCACAATCTGGTCTCTTTTTCACCTGGAATATTGAAGATTTTTCTTATCTCTTTTTCAATTGTATCTGTTTTGAAAAGGAGAAAACAAAAGTTTATCATTTAACTAGACAAACACGATAAATTTGAATAAAGTATCAGAATCACTATTCTTTTTTTTTAATATTCAAAACATAGATCAAACTGTAGAAATGGCCATACAACTACATCATGCTGGAGGAAAAGCAGGAAGCTGCTAGCTGGCATGCCTTTAAGATGGAAATAGTCAGAGGTGTATTTTATTCCCTCCTGAATCTCCTAGCAAGGCAGACCAAATAAAGAAAAGTGCATAAGTAACAGATGACAGGAGCTACCCCTAAGTACCCGTCTGCTCATTTCCCAGAGTGTGGTAACACAGGAGTATGGGTGGGTAGGGAATGATTAGACATGAAACTGGCAACAAAACCAGGGGCCTGGAGGGCAAGTCATTCTGTTCCTCTCCCTAAATCAATCCCTCATTTTTTTTTTCTTTTTTTAACCCTTCTACTACCCATATCCCAGTGCAATGAGCACTGACCACAACAAGCATGCACTAAATTCAACTCGCACACTAAGAGAAATTAAAGACTACTCTGTAAAACTGAGGTACAGAAATATATTCTAGAAGGATCATGAAAGATTTAATGTCCCTGAAATATTTATCATAAAAAGATCTGCCATCCCCACCTGCCAGAAACATAATTTTGAGGTAGTATAACTATTGTCTACAACTGGAGTTTAAGTAGTTCATAATTAACTCCATTCTCCTCATGCAAAAAATCAAATGTATGAAAGAGCTCTTTAATTTGAACTAATATGTGCAGTGCTACATCATAGCAACCTCACTTAGATGTTTTTAAATTGGTATATTCATAAAGCCCCATGGCAGTCAAGTCTCATAAGAGCTAGCACAGAAAACAAAACAGGAGTCACGAAACGTACAGTTGTCTTCCTGATGATCACTGAAAACACTATTATAAAAATGAGCAATGTAACCTCTTTGAGAGATGTTTCCCTGAATTCTCAGGATAAAAACATCAGTGCTGAAACACAAGAATTCCCCTTGCTCCCTTCTACTTACAATTATTTTCTTTTCTAGTATGATTATGTTAAATATGAAAAGTCAAAATGAGACCTGAAGCTTAAAAGTATCTTTTAAAAATCCAGCCATTGATTTGTGAAATGCACAACAAGTGACCAATATATTTGTAGATATTGCAGGCAACCACATACAATTTCCTTCTAAACTATTTAACATACATTCTAGAATGAAAGCAAATATTTGACTGGATCACCTGTTTCTGTAACAGAGATGATATGTAGGCAAGGTAGGTCCTATAAACAAGGCTCAGGTTGCTTGATTTGTTGACTTTTTGGTCTGAACCAGTTCTCAACCAATGATTCCAAATAACTGTATTTGAATGTGAGAATGAATCTAGCTGGAACAATCTTCCAAAATAAAAATAATCTAGATTTATCAATGGCTTTCACTAAAAAAAATTAATTTACAAAAGATACTTTTTCATTAACTTATTAATAACCATGAAAATTAAATATTTTAACATTTCGGCTCTTATTCTTATCAAGTACTAAATTACTATCTCCTATTCCAGCTTCACTAACAGAACTATTATGGGACAGGAAGCATCAGTCCTATCAAATAGGATACTACACACACTATGTCTGAGACCCTGGGAAGACTACGTTCCACTTGGCTATTATGCTGCTTTGAGACTGTGAAACTAAGGTTCTTTTATATATTTCCATAAACTTAAACAATTCAGACTTGATAAACCTGCTTTTTTTATTGTCAATTGTTATTTTTACTGTCAATTACCCCTGCTCCCCCAGCAAGTATCACTGAACTGTTGGCTAATGATCTAAAATGAATGTGCCTGTTCAAGCACAAATATGAACACAATACAGAATCACAGAATCACAGAATTGTTCAGGTTGGAAGAGACCTTCAAGATCACCTAGTCCAACCTCTGACCTAACTCTAACAAGGCCCACACTAAACCATATCTCTAAGCTCAACATCTAAACGTCTTTTAAAGACCTCCAGGGATGGTGACTCAACCACTTCCCTGGGCAGCCCATTCCAATGCCTAACTACCCTTTCAGTAAAGAAGTTTTTCCTAATATTCAACCTAAACCTCCCCTGACGCAACTTGAGCCCATTCCCCCTCGTCCTGTCACCAGGCACGTGGGAGAAGAGACCAATCCCTACCTCACTACAGCCTCCTTTAAGGTACCTGTAGAGAGCGATAAGGTCACCCCTGAGCCTCCTCTTCTCCAGGCTGAACAACCCCAGCTCCCTCAGCCGTACCTCGTAAGACTTGTTCTCGAGACCCCTCACCAGCTTTGTTGCCCTTCTCTGGACTCTCTCGAGCACCTCCATGTCCTTCTTGTA
>VXAA01004295.1:433447-455644 GCA_013399115.1 Anseranas semipalmata
AAAAAAAAAAGTTGCTGGAACAAAGGGGATGAAAGAAAAGCATCATACTACCACTATGAAAAAAAAAAAACATTAAGATAGACAGGAGAAAGAATCGTGAACAAATGAGAAAAGCATCACAAAAGAAACCACATTTATCTGAACTGGAATAAATATCTCAGATGACAACTACTGTAATAAATCTATGCCAGTCTACCTGGCCATTCATTACACTGCATGTATTTTTCCAGTCAGTTCCTTCCAAGTACAAGGCAAGTTACTTTCATTACCTTCTCTCTCCTTCATTCCCCTCTAAAAGTTAAAAAATTATAGAACTTTTACCATGATGATATAAGTGCATTCAGTTTGCTGAAACACATCTTCAGGAACAACAGTAACAAGTTGATAATATATATATATCTTTAAAGAAGGAGAGCCATTTTAATAGATTTCAGCTCTTACAGAACTAGAGAAAAAGGGAGACATTCCAGGTATGTCCCTGTAAAAAAAGAGTATCTCTTAATGTACTAAAGAAAATGTTAAAACAAACTTTCCTTGCTGACCAAATGGATCTTGAAAATAAAATCATTCTATAGCTAAATCTGGCATTTGTTTGAAAGGAACACACTTGAATTAAGTGACCAGCATGCACGTATTTAGATCATCTTCATGTTATAGGAGGAAAAAAATTGTATTACATGAAAAAACATATTGAACTAAACTTTAATCATAATAGATTCTTTCAACAACTTTTAAGGAATTAAAATAAAGAGCCCTGTAATTGAAAGAATATGGCCTAACAATCAATTTAAAATACATTTGGGTATGGTTGGACTTGATGATCTTGGAGGTCTTTTCCAACCTAAATGATTCTATGATTCTATGTTTGCCATTTCTAAAACTTAGTAATTCACTCCAGTGAGGATGCAACTGTAATTACTGTCCTGAAAATCTTACGAAAGAATCCAAACAAAAATGATTATCTCATCAATAAACTGGTAAAACATTATATCACCGTAACAATAAGGGTGGCATGTTCTGTAGCAAAAAGTCAAATATGTTAATTTTTGAGTCTTATACTGAAGTAGAGTCACAATATCCACTGTACCACGGACTATCTGTGTTCAGATAAGTTTTTTTTTTTTCTTAAACAAAAAACTACCATAGCAAGTTGCTGAACACAGAAGATTCTGCTCATCAGGAGAAGAACTACCAATTACTCTACCAGTGTTAACACTATTAGAGCTAGACTTTTCACTAATATAGTCAACACAGTTTTAGGGTTTTATATTTAATTACAAAATCATTTGCAGTAATAGACTTACAAGCTTCTAAAGCAAGATCTTCTTGAAAAATCTTAAAAAATTAGCGGGCTTATTTCCAGAAAAAAAGTATTACATTCTTTGCATCCTTGTTTTTGAATCTCTAAAATGCGAGTAAAAATTTGGTATGTATAAGCAACTAAAGCAGGATTTGTCTATATAGTCATCATAGGCCAGGACTTAAAACCTTCTAATAAACACAACTCCTAATGGATTCCTGTGGAATTCCTGCAAATGCAGGACTATCTTTAAATCATATTCATCCCAGTGGGTAATTTAAGAGTACCTTGCGTGCTATCGGCTCTTGACCTTCCATCAGTGTGTACCAGCTAACTAGCCTATTCCAGCCTTCAGTTGGCAGAAGGATGTAGTCCAGCTCATCAATGAGATGTTCCTTGAGAGACTGAGAATCACCATCTACAAGAGAAAGATATTTTTACTTCAGTACGGTCATTCTGCTAACTAAGCTTTTAAAGAAATGTTATTTTTCATATAAATAGCAAACAATATTTTCTGAGTCACAGTTATATTATTAACATTGTGGTGTTCAAAGCAAAACTCTTTTGAAACTATTTAGGCAAGCTATCCAGTACATGTATATCATCATATTACAGGTAGTATTCCTGCTCTCATGAACGCACACGAAAACTCCACGTCTCCATGCAATCATGAGCACCTATCTTGTTTTCACACACAGCTTTCAGAGAATCCAATCCATTTCCCCACCCACTTTGCACATTTCCACATCGCCACAAATACTTTCATTTCATGTTACTGCCACATCCTTGACTGAAAAGGAAAGAATGAGTAGCTACAGTAGATTGAGACAAAGTTCAAAGTTATTCACTCCATGACAATCTGGGAAAATAGCATGGTACAATCCTCCTATTTAAAGAATCCTACGTGCTCTGGAAACACAGTCCCTACCAAATTCTTCACAGGGACAGTGAGGCAGCACTTGAAAGAAATACAGCTTAGCAACCTCTTACATAAGTAGCATGCTTTTAGTTTGGCTCAATCCTTATTACAATAGTAAGACAGCAGCTATCCTATATGTGTAAGAAGTGATTCTAGATCTGAACCACTGCAAGCCTCGGACAATTAAGACAGCTGTCTTTCCATTTGGAAGTATACAGCTACAGGGCAGCAAACATCCCTCTACACAGAGGGAGATCAAACAGGGAGACCCACACATTCATCTCCAAAGAATGAAGCAGGATAACAAGCTTAATTAAGTATGAAAATATGTATGAAGATTAGACCGTAATAAGTACTCAGTCTATTTTCATTGTCCTATATGAATAAACCGTAGAAAGTACACAATTAAAACTGAGCATAAAAGTAAGCCTGAATAACCTCAAACTGCTTCAAGTATTGGCCTTCCTCTTGGAAATTTTTTTGTAAGTAATATTTCTAAGCAAAATGAATATGGTTACCTATATTTGTCTGCAAGGACAAAAATAAGCTCTCAGTATTATACGCATATGAAAAGCACTAAGGACTTCTCTTGTGTCTCCTCTGTACAGACTTAACAAACAGCATAAGGTATCTTCAATTAAAAAAAAATATCTCTGAGCATCAAAAAACACCACACTTAAAAAATTAAAGGTCCTTTAATAATAACTATTTTTGTGGGCGTGTGTATAAGAACTTAATAAAATGTGTTTTAACATTACCTTTTCCGCAGGAGGGCAACACTACTGAGGACATGTAAGAGACATTTAAGAGATGTGTTCACTTCCTTGTGGGAGGAGTAAACACGATTCCAGTTTACCAGGACTCTAGGAATCTCCCCACTCCACTGCATAAGCTACACCTTCAGTTAGCTTAAAGGGTTTGTGGTTTTATGGGAAAATGAGGGGAAAAAAGCAATGCTTTTTGCTTTAATCACCAGAATGGTGAAAACATGGGAAAAGAAGGATGCAAAGCACTCTTCTACTCCTATTAGCTTACCACTGGTGCCGACTCCCTCTTTCCTTCTCTCTCCAGCTAAGTACTTTCCCATGTGAGCAAAACATGGTAGATGCATATTGTTCTCAGTTCATGCATTTTTAAGTGTGTGGTATTTGTTGCTACCTACCATTTAGCTCAGAGATGGAAAAAGGATACTGCTTTGATAATACATAATCTATCCAGATTAGAGATGACTTGATGAGCAGTCAGAGGGTACAATGTGGTTTGCATGCATTTTTCTCCAATAAAAATCATAAATGACTTAGTAGGAAGAGCTAAACAAAGAACACCCAACAACAACAACACCCCAGATACAACCAGGCAGTTATTAGTATTATGAAGTTATTTTACAAGAGGGGATAATGAAGTTCAGAAATAGCCAAAGTATGTGTTGCAATTTTAGCAAGAAAAATCAAGAGCTTCAATGTATTCTCTTAGCTTAACTGATTTGCTCCTAACCACTTCAAAACTCTTCAGGATTTTAACTTCTTAAAAACATTGTATGATTTCAGCTACTTTTTCTTAATTTTTCTATAACTTTGAGTAGCGATAGCAAAGATGGAAACACTGCTACAGACAAGTTGTCAGATACTGTTTAATCTATTGAAGCAGGACTTGTATATTGTGATGTCAATAAATCTGATATTTACTCCCCTTCTAGTAGAAGGCTAGAAATAACGATGGCTGTTGCACCTTTTTCCTCATTTGTCCAAGAGCTCTGCAAGGCTCAGCACATCAGTCAGAGAAGAGATGGTAAATGTTAGGGTGCCAACATGAGCCCAACACAGAGGGCAACAAAGGAAAGTGGAAGAAAACCTCAGATTTTGGATTCCACTTTGGGAGCCATAATAGATACATTGCTCAAGCAAAAAGTAGAATGGAATTTCACATGAACATCTCAGTGAACATATAGGTAAATCAAAATTCAATTCTTTATGGAGATAAATATAATTAATATGACCTAATAAATGAGATGTCAACCAATGTGCCAGTTTAAAGGAAGACTTTCTTCTTTCCTTCAGTCTATTTCAAACTATCTGCAAAAGTAACAACTTTCAAAAGCCTCAAATTTTGGTTCAAAACTGTCTTCATTAATTTGGAAAAAACTAATTTCAGAAGCTATATCCAACACACACTTGCTGAAACAATTCATTACTTACACTATCAATTCTGACTTAGCCCACTCAACACTATGCTTCTGGTTGTTTGTAGTACCAATAAAGACCATATCACTATAACTGGGAGCAGGTTGTGGAGAGAAACCCATAAACATATATTTGGGTCCCGGTACCTCTTTAAGAAGTTCATAGTGTATTTCTGTACTGACCTGATATTGCTATAAGAGTTTATAAGGAGATAACATTTGGATTCAATTCCATCTTTCTAGAGCCTCCAGCATTTTCCTATTATGATTTTTTCAGATCCTTGTTCCATCAAAGCCCTCAAACACTGATGACTCAGTCCCTCATATGCAACACTGTTTTCTATGATAAACAATCAACTATTCTAGATAACTACTTCCTTGTTGCTTGCTTTGCTCATCTAACATTGACTACATAACTCTTCTTTTGAAGATGGCATGCGTGCATTCCATTGCTTTCAACATATCTGAGTATGTTGAGATTAACTGAAGTTGCTACCTGTTACTTTTCATTGCTGTCACCTCATCCAAATTTTCTGGAAACAAGGGAGCAGCATTTAAGTAATATGAGCACAACATACTACTTCAGTTTTCTGAAGTTTTTTTTCTTGAATTTAATAATAGTTTTCCTTATCACTGCATCACACTGCAGAATATCTGAGAAAGCATGCCCATTTTAGATTATTAAATCAGGTTCAAACTTTCACACTTAACACTTCAGGAGAATACTATGACAGCAACCAGTGTATACAACATACAGTTATATTAAGTGTCAAAGACATGATTAAAAAGCATAAGCATTTTCAGGTTCAATTCATGCTAAACTGGAAACCTAGTACAGAGTAACGCTGCTCTGCAGCAGGTGAAGCAGGGCTCCTATTTGATGAGCGCTAATGCCTGTAATTTTAAAACTTCCTTCACACAGGAAAATAGCTGACAGACAGTAACTGGATGTATAGTATCACTGTCAATGCAGAGCCACAGTTTTAGAACCATGCTTAAGCAAACAGTGAAGTTCATAAACCCCGAGGTTGTGTTTATTTTGAAAAGTGTGTGGACAGTGTCAAAATGATGCTAAGAAAAGTTTTTCAGGAGTTTTTAGCAAAATGGCTAATACGACTTTAGATTTGGATGGCTAACCCTAACTAAATAATTTCATATTCACAGTAATTTTGACATAATCTGAATAATCTGAACACATATGTAGATTAAAAAAGTTATCGATAATCCAGCGCAGTGCTTTGCACAACTAGGTCACCTTTTTTTTTTTTTTTAAAGTGGTTAGACAGAGACAAAAGAATAAGCTGTTGCTGCCTCACTGAGGATAAAAAGGATGTTGCTACATCTGATTTTAGCTGACAAAAGTGTCACCTCAGTGCAAGATTTACTACAATCATGTACAAGGGATCTAGATTCTCACATTTCAGGAAAAAAAATGTCAACTCACGTGGAGCAAAAAGACCTTTAAGTTGTAAAAATCTGCATTACTACACATAAACAAGTAATCTAATACTATTGTATTTTCTGTAACTACAAAGATGAAGACCAGTTATCCATTAGATTTTGTATCCACTAGGTTTTGCAGATTAAATAATTATAGCTTTAATGCCATTTTAATACCAGACATTAAATATAAAATTTGACCTAAGGATTAATTTTTTAAAGTATTTGGGAATGTATTCTGAGACCTATGTCCACAAATCTGACTATAGTTCAGCAAAAGTCAGCCAGACCAGTGTAATTAAAACAGTGACAGAGTTTAACCATACTTAGAAGACCATAAAGCATTAGGAAACTACCCTCTTATCATTTCAGACCACTTTATATTATCACTAAATTATATAACTCCTTTTCCTTAATTGTTTCAGAATCAAAGTAAGGGTTTGGGGCTTATTTACAAAAAGAAAGTTTAGAGTTCAACTTAAAATGTTATCTTCAACCAACCAATTTAGTTCAGCTAAAAAAGTCTTGGTTTACTCAGGCTAGCTATTTGTAAACTCAACTAAATTTCATCTCCCAAGGTATTCCAAGCTATCATAACAAACTAATAATTTTTGTATTATTAAATACTTGTTATCATTGCAAAGGAGTTCCAATAATTTTATTTATAAAACTGTATTTCACTACACTGTCTGAAAACAACAACAACAAAAGGCTCACCTTCATAAATGCTGAGATTCATTTGCACTATCACTAACTGCTCAAAGATAAACAATCTGTGACAAATTTACACTAAGCATTAGTATTGGCGTACTACATAATCTGAATCAGTTACCTTTGAGAAGTCCAGAATTATCAATAGGACCAGGATACACATTCTGATCTCCCATCTGGTATTTGTCCCAGCTGTCAAAACCAACATATTTTTTCCACTGTTTGAACCAGCGACTATCCACTAGATACCTGAAATGGAAAAATACAGGTAAGTTCATTATTGGTAAAATCTAAAGCAAAGTTACAGTATTTTAATATAATTGAGGAAAGAAGTTATGTATGCTAATATGCTTTGATTTTTAAAGAGAGAATTTGAGTGGCACCTCAAGTGGATGCTTCTACCCCAGCGGCTAGACCTTTATGCCCTTCATTTGTAGTCACTTCAGGTATTAAAAAAGGATGTTAGAGTTCAGACGTGAGTGTCATCTGTATGCTACTACTCCCCATGCTACCAATTCACTCCTATTAATGCACTTGTACGTATCAGCCTCTGAAATGAAGAATCTTTTTGTGCCTGGCCAGCTAATCATTATCAGCACCTACCAAAAAAAACGTAAACTGTGAGCAATTGAAGATCCCACAAATCACAGAGGGCAAATACAGTTTTGCTAGGCTGCCAATATAGCATACCAGAAGTTGAAGACTGGCAAGTTTCAAAAACATTTTCCTTTTTAGCATGAAATATCATCAGTTTTAATTCCTGTTCTCAATTTGTGAATTCAGGAGATTAAAGTTATATCTTTAAAATTAGACAGCCCTTTAACAAAAGAGAGAAAACTTTCAAGTATTCAAGTAAAATATTTTTTCTGCCATAGTTTTATTTATAACATTCATATGCAAGCTCAAAAACTTTGGAACTCTGATGTCCTGTCAAGAACCAGGGAGTCTTGGTGTCTTCTTCCTTTGAGTCAGCATCAACACATACAGTAAATGTTCTGCTTTTGAGGCAGTACTGGATGTTCCTGCTACATATAACTAACAACTTCACACTTCCATATAAAGGAATCTCTCTAAACCCAGCTTCACAGTATTTCTACCCAGGTTAAACTATTGCTAGCCTAGCTTTTACTAAGTCCAGTGATACCTACATTTTATATTTTTTTTGTCCAGAATTTCTTTAAGATAACAAATTTGTTCAGTGATCTTGTTTGTTTTTCCCCTAAAGGCTCCACTTTCATTATTTCTTTTTCCTAAAAGTATCTATCTCCTCACCTCTTGTCTGTACCAACCCTTTTGCTACTAACCTATTACAAGTCAGAATACAATTATCTTGATGAAAGGCTACATCAAACTAAAGGAGCATAGGTAGTCTTCATTCTTTTCTCCAGTATTTGACTACTGAACTCCTATTTGCAGCATACCAATAATATGCTACTGAACCTTTAAGACATCTCAAAACTCTTCGTGGTGATTCAGATTCATAATAATACATATACATATAGCTTTATTAGGCATTCATCCTGTCAGTTACTCACAAGTATCATGGAAGAACCCAGAACAAAAACAGTAACACCCACAGTTCTTGTAACCAAAGAAGTTGGTTACACAACAAATCCTCTGGTGAAGGACTAGTCACTACTGAGTAGTACTTCGAAGCAGAACCCTTTGTAGTCAACTCATCACACTTTCTTCTCGATAAGCCCCAACTTTTCAGTTTTTATAGAATGTACTCCTTAAGTATATGAATCTATAGATAAAATCCTTTAGAAAGTACAGGGTAGGAGGCATTAGATAGCCGTTCACAAGATCACCACAGGCTTTTGGATGCTTCCCCTATATTTCTTCAAAAACATCAAACACCAAGGTCTGAAGGTCTGAAAGACAACTCTACAACATCTATGACAACAGCATCCTAATTTAGATGGTAAAAAGTCTTGTCTCAAAATATGATTACATCAACAGTAATAATAAGTCTGTGAACAAATTGTTCCTAGCATTAGGAATAATTAGGAACCACAGCCTTAGTTTGTAACCACCATATGCAAAACAACATAAATAGCAGAGGCAGAGATGTGTCTCAGCTGCCTCAGATGTAGGTCTGCCAATACAAGAACTCTGGTTAAGGACCAAATTTCTCCCCTAATGCACTCATACCTCAACCACCTCATGCTGTAACGCTTGGTCTTGTATCTATTCTACGATCACAACCTGTTACTACTGTTCAGAAGTCATCACTACTATGAGTTGCTGTCTCTTCTGAAGGTGTTCAGTGCATAACTTTGCCCTTCTACTGGCAACACAATTTCTTTCTGTAATTTTAAACACTTAGCAAAGTAGTCAGAAAATGCTCTCAAACTGCTTTTTCAACCAGAACTTTAAAAAGTTTGGTTTTAAACAATACTAAAGAAATGTATATGAAAAGCATTTTGCAGCAATAATATACTTTTCCATTCCTACCAAACTTGGAAATTGGCAGTGACTTAATGGGCTGTTTTGGGCACAATGCATCGCATCAGGCTTGTCATGAACCAGCATGGTTGAAGTCCTATTCTAAAATCAGATGCTTACCCATTATGATTTTGCAACAGTAAATCATTCTAAAGTAGCCTGTCCCAGCACTGGTTATTTCAATTTTGTGTCAGAATTCCTTTGACATGTTTCATTTTGTTTACAGTGAGTACAGAATGTAAAAGGAAACAAAATCATACAAGGCTAAACTGCACTAAAGATATTAAGTAAAAAGAAAAATGCAGGCTTGTACAGAAATAAACACACAGATTTAAATTTATTAACGCTGAAAAAAGGTAAAATTTATCTAGTTCAAATCTAAGTTCCAGGCCCGCACACATGCCACACTTCAAAAATCAAAATCATCCAGTTAGGACACGCTGATTTCTTGACTACATTCAATTGTCCATACTGTTGAGTGAAGCTATGAGCACTACCTAACAAAGCAATGAGCTTCCAAAAATACAAGCAGTGAGTGGAATACAACCAATGAGTGGATTGAGAGCAGCCCCGTGAAGAAAGGCTTAGGGGTACTGGTTATTTAAGTAATCACCGTTAGCCCGTAATGTGTGCTTGCAGCCCAGAAAGCCAACCATATCCTGGGCTGCATCAAATGAAACATGGCCAGCAGGGCGAGGGAGGTGATTCTCCCCCTATGCTCTGCTCTTGTGAGACCCTACCTGCAGCACTGCGCTCAGCTCTGGGGCCCCAAGCACAAGGAGGACGTGGACCTGTTGGAGCAAGTCCAGAGGAGGCCATGAGGATGATCTGGAGCACCTCTCCTATGAAGACAGGCTGAGGTAGTTGGGGTTGTTCAGCCTGGAGAAGAGAAGGCTCCGGGGAGACCTTATAGCAGCCTTCCGGTACCTAAAGGGGGCCTACAGGAAAGATGAGGAGGGACTCTTTGTCAGGAAGTGTAGTGACAGGACAAGGGGGAATGGTTTTAAACTAGAAGAGGGGAGATTTAGATTAGATATTAGGAAGAAATTCTTCACTGTGAGGGTGGTGAGGCACTGGAGCAGGCTGCCCAGAGCAGCTGTGGATGCCCCATCACTGGAGGTGTTCAAGGCCAAGTTGGATGGGGCTTTGGGCAACCTGGTCTAGTGGGAGGTGTCCCTGCCCATGGCAGGGGGGTTGGAACTAGGTGGTCTTTAAGGTCCCTTCCAACCCAAACCATTCTATGATTCTGTGATTCTCTGCGTACAGAAAACCTCATTTTGCAACACAAGAAAGTATCCAAGTAAAGCCTTACTGTCCTATGTTAAAGCCTTTGCTGAACTTACCTTTTCAGGTTCCAATAATACTGTATTAGATTTAATGATCGCTTCAGCAATATGTATATAACAAACCTCAAACTTGTGAAATTAAATGAGAATCAGCTTCCGCTACCAAAAATAACAAGCTTGTGAGAACAGGTATATAATGTGAAGTGAAGCATTATACAGAAGTAAAGCAACATCATAACAGCACCCTCGTATGCTTTAAAATATTTGGTATGTTTGTTACTAGAAGCTCTCAATTATATTTTTGCTATCTTAAAGTCCTCCTAAGCAACACTGGAAGAAAAAGAATTAAACAAATTAGGTTTAAATTTTACAAAGACAGAAAGTACCTCCTTTTCTAAAAATCAATAGTCAGATGAAGATATCTTCAGATTTGGTTTGGTTCAATGAATGCAAGAATGTTTTTGGAGGTACAGACTCAAAAGAGAAAGCATTAGGCTTTTAAAGTTTCTTCTCTAAAAGATTCTCTACCAAACCCTTGCACAAAGTACTTATCTATTACCCACAAACGGGAGGGGAAAAGAGAATAGAGTGGTCAGAAGCCCGCATTAGGCAATTTAGCTTACTTAATTTAATTAAAAGATCACATGAATAAGAATTTGAAAATTCAGTGAAAACCACAAAGACAGTCCACTTGAAAATTACAAAAAGAAAATTGGATCTCTTGCAGTCAAATTTTCACCAAACAATAACTAACCACTGCAATCAAGTGAGTGCTACCTTCTGCTTTCCGGAAGAGAAAAAACACACTAGACCCTACCATGGAAGTTTGAATTGGTATGATAAAGTTAAATGGAGTGACTTTATTCTACAGAATACGTATATAATTGAATACAGAGTCTGATATTAAAGATAATTGTCCTGGCAGACTGAGGGTAAAGGAAAAAGCCTAATGTTAATATAACTGAATCATTGGTATTTGTGTCTTTGTCTTTTTAAAGTACAAGTAGCAGCAGTTCATCACACATTTGCAAAAATCCAGTTCTTTCACTCTGCCTGTACAAATCCCAATTCCTTTTACAACAATCTCTTAATATTTCAGTCAATTTTCTGTAATAAATGGCGAAAGGGATACTGAATTTGATTACTGTGATACGCCATTACCCTTTGCCTTATACACAGAGTTTCAGCCTTACAAGCATCCTAAAGGCCAACAACATTCTCACCTTTCTCCTCATCAGCTGTGGCCACCCAGCACTGTTCCCTAACAGCCACAACAGCCACAAATGTGTTCATGAACGCAGTCACCCTCGGGCATCCATCCTCCCACCAAACCCACCAGCCTTGTCCCCTGCTCCACCCCATGGCCTCTACTTCCTTGATCTAAATTTGAATGAAGCTATGAATCTTAAAAAAGGAAAGCTATAGTTTTACTCTGAAGGGAAATTATCACATAGGCATCAATTAAAACAATGGACAGGTTGCCTAACAAATTACTGCTCCTGTAGAACCATATTACTTTCCAAATGCTTTGCGTTAAATGTCTGATCATGCCAGAAAGACAGTAAGTTACAGAAAAATTTGACTTTTGGACATAACAGTGCAAGAAAGCTTGGGATACGTTGTTCTAGATTTTAAATGTTCACTATCACCACTTCAACACTTCATCAACTTTTACTCTTTCACATCCAATTAATTAATTTGCTACTGACCAAATTTTCCTCGGCAATGTCTCTTTAGAGTTCTCCTTACTGAAAAGTTCTAACATTTCTGTTTCCTAACACAAAAGTGCAAGAACTTAGATCACTTCTCTTACAATCTAGGAACTTGTATTTACATGCTCAAATAAGATATTAATATTTCTAGCACAAAAAGGCTCAAAGGCCATCTATAAATCATCCAAGTACATGAGTGATAAGAACTATAAGGCACAGTCAAGTTCTTTGCCTGGAAAGAAAACCTCTTAATGATAACCAAATCTTAAAAAATTCACTTGAAATCTGAGATTATCTGAACAAAATCTGTCCAGCAGTACAATGTAGAAAAGCAAAATGAAAAATGCATAAATGCCAAAAATTTGAAAGCTACTCAGATTACTTTGTCTTTATATTTTCTTTCCTTTTTTCTTGCTTGAATTCACAACGAGTCGTACTTGGTTTAGCTGGTGTATTTTAGAGATATGGACAAAGACGCGATGATTAATTAAATAAAGAAGCTAAACTGGTGCAAAGCACTATTCTTAAAATTGAATTCTGCAACTGTTAAAAATAAGTTAATATCTATTAAGCATAAGTAAAACTGATTATTTGTAGACAAGTAATTGGCTACATGCATTTTTTGCAAGATGCATTCTGCTGAAGATTAATGAAAAGATTAAAGAAGGGAAGATCATGTAATTTGTGTGCACTCAAGAGCAAAGCTTAAGACTTCAGTTAATACAGCGTGTAACACGAAGCAGTATATATCTATCCTTGTGTAATAATTTTTAAATAGTGAGATCCTAACAAAATGATCTTCCTGATTAAGGAGCAAACAGTCCACTGCCACTGCACTGCAAGCAGCTAGGACTGCTTACAGACCACATCATACCCTAATAATCAAACTTGGATTGAAACTACTATGGATTTGATATGGCTCTATATATGTCTTGTATATATGACAACATATATGTGACAACCTTATATATGACAACAAATCATAACTTAGAAAGTACTGCCTTATTCATTATGCCAATGTTCAGCTCTTAACACCCTTTATGAACTAAGGTAAGCAGGATACTTATATAAGAAGTCTGGTAATGAATTTAATTTCTATTTAGAGATAACAGCCTTCCATTGACTCAGGATCCACCAACATTGTTTAGACTTCTTAATTTAAAAAAGTAGGGAGTTTATTCTTAGACAGATATTCTTAAGAGCAAACTCAGTAGACCAGCTTTATACAACTGTGAGATAACATATGCATTACACCAAACAGAAGGTTTTAGTGAATTATGTAGCCAAGAAAAAGAAATTACAGATTTTGAAAAGTGCTAACAGACATTGTAGTTGCAAGTTCTTACACTGAATTACCGGCTATCTGTATGTACATATATGTTTTCAATGTATTAGGCATATTAGCACTGGCTACTTCAATGGCAATCTGATATGGGTAAGAGAAGTTGTTTTGACTTACTATGGAACACAGCCCCAGTAGCTGTCATCTTCCACATTTACAAGAACTTGCTCTCAAGCAACAGATGAAATAGGAAAATTTTTCCATTTTTTCCCCTTTTATCCAATTTTTCCATTAGGAAAAATGGAAATTTGTGTTCAAATGCCTTACAATTCCCTCATCTTTACGCAAGAAGGATTTATCATGTTGAAGAGTATGTTGCAAAAAAATACAATTATCACATGCTCAGCTTAGGGGATCAATCTGCTAAAGCACTTAAAGTACATTACTAAAATCCAGACTTCTTAGCACTAAGGGAAAAAGTAAAAATGAGAAATTTTAAGACTACACACATACTTAACAGAGCATTCTCAGCAAGATCAACAAGACTACTCATCTACACAAAACAAAACAGGCAAACCTCAGCAGTCTTGCAACTTAGTTTATCTTTTCATCAGTGTTATAATATCCATGATACAATCAACCATCTCAAAACAAAGTATGTACCTATGACAGACATTCAGTATTTTAAGAGGAAAAGACACACCTCAAGTAAACAGAACTACGTCTGCTAAAACCTCATTTCCTAAATGAATTTCAGCACTTTTTAACGGAAACATTAAAAACTGGTAGCATGCACTTGAGACTAGATACGCTTCACTGAATATGTACTGTCCCAGATACAAAAATAGCATGCCATGCATTACTAAAACAGAGATATAAAATGTCTGCACATCAGGCTTGCTACAATGTTTCACTTTTATTTTTGTTACTATTACCTAATACAGGAAAGAGTTCCACACCAGCCTGGTGCTGCAGTAGTTTCCTGAACTCTGGACCTGATGGAGAAAGCCACCCCAGGACACCTCGGCAAAGCTCAAAAATACAGACTCTTCATTTTGTAAAACCCTTATTTAAGTAATGTTTGTTACTTATCCCTGATGGAATCAAGATTTCACTCAAGCAGGACACCACCAGTCAAGCTAATGAACAGGCTAACCAACCCATCTGTGGGGGTAAAACACACCTGGAAGACTTGGAAGTTGAGACTGAAGGAGAAGGCCGTCTCAGATTTCTAGATATGCTGTTTTGAGGGGCAAACCTTTAAAACCAATACAACTGCACAACAAGGTGAACCGACCAACTTTAAAGGAGCAAATGCTTGACGTTTACAGGTATAAATAAACCAGTCACCTCACATTGCTTGGTTAGAACAACATAAAAAAACCCCGTAACACACGTGTGGAAATGGTCTCAGTTCAAGCGCGGCCTACTTCACTACTTGGTGTTTATTTCTGACTGGAGCTTCAGATAGCTTCATAAGATAGATCTGTTCCCAGTTGTAAAATGCTTCTTGCTGTCTGCAGCAGACTGTAATACACAGGGGACATCTTATACTCGAGTCCACCGAAATGCCAAATACTGAATAAAACCTCATATTCCTCCAGAACTCACAGTGGCTTGTATAACCAAGATCTATGCTACCTTTGCAGACGCGTTTCAAAGATTTGCAGAATGTCTTTAGAGCATTCCACAAAAGTGGAATTTGTTCTGATAATAACGACATGGAAAAACCACCCAGCGACAAGTGGGGCTCACGGCACTGCACCAAAGTGTACTCTCTCCCTTTGAAAGGCAACAGGTTTCGATACCACATGGATTCAGCATCATCGCCACACAGGATGAAAAAGATGGAAATTCTGAATCTTGCACTATGAACTCCAGCAACATTCTCCTTTCAGCAGCTGATGACAAATGGCCTTATGTGAAGTCAGAGTCCTCACATTACATCTGCTCTTGTCTTCAAGTCTTAATTCAGGCTAGTGTGGGCTTATTCATCAGGCAAAGGGTTGAAAAATATAATTAGAATGTCCCTGGATATCTTCTGACATTGTATGTCACTAGTTCCTCAAAAAGCAATAACAACTGCTGGTCATCCCATACAGAAGCTATTTTCCAATACCCATTTAGGTGTGTGGATATATATATATATATATTTAAGTAATTCTTGTATTTGAATGATTTCTTGACAACTATTGACATTTACAAAGCACAATATTTAGCAATTTATTCCAACCTACTTTCCTCTTCCTCTTCTCCTATGCTTGGGTTGTCTTCAAGGCACAGATTCTTATGACCTTAAGCTACTTAAATAATATATTCCTCAAAGTTGTATTAAAGCATATGATCTTTTACTTCATTCTTATTTTTAGAAACAAACAAGGTTTGTTTAGAAATAATGTAAACCAGCATTAAAAAGTGAAAGACAACTACTTTAAACTTGCTTTAGCTGAAGACACTAAACAGACTATATCTATATTTAGGATGGGTTTAGATTAGTTATTCCAACGTCATATAGCTCCTACAGACAACAACACTAAGAAAACAGTTTGCTGCAGGTGTTGTTATTCTTTGGGTCCCATTAAAGTGAGAAAAAATGGCGATTATTTCCAGCATTTACAATGGACTGCTGATCTCTGTGAGGAAGGACCATTAGTCTGGTTCCTGCTTGTGTTCTCTTATCAGTTACTGGACTTGCAGTTTCTTCAACATAATCTATAAATTATAGAGTGCTTAATACTTTCAGTATGTTTTCCCAATATAGGTATACTAGTAACAAATATTCTGGTTCTGTTAGCCTTATATGACCTATTCAAATATTAAAACATAATTACCAGTTGATAGCCATGCATTATATTCAAATATATTTTCAAAACAGGTCAGTCAATTAAAATTACCAACAAAAGACTGTATCCTTATGAATGATGAAGTGTAGAGAATTTGGGCAGGCAAAATTGGGAAAACTTAATAGGCTTCACACACTAACTTACAAGAACAAAAGAATGAAACTATTACAACACTTGTAAATGTGCTTTCATTTCTTAAATGAAAATTCAACCAATAATAAAAATCAATAATAAATTCACACAAGCTTTAAAATTTTGCTGCTGCGTGACTACGTATGGACACTGTTCCCTTAACAGAAGAAAATTACAGAACTAGCAGGAAAGCTGCTAATTGATTTCTAAAATTCTTTCATAGTCCTGTAGCTTTTTCATGTAATTTAACTTCACCTGTGGTTTACCACACCTTTTGATGTAATAAACCTTAACATTGCATCAACATCACAGAAGTATGACTGGATTCATTCTTTACCTTAACACACAGGTTGATAGGGAAACGTTCAAACAGTACGGTTATGATCTTGGTATGTACCATTTTTGTCAAAAGCATTCTGAATGCACTACTCAGTTATATATTGAAACAATTTACAATATGCAACCTAAATTTGTTTATACTAACTGGTAGGTCAGTCTTTCACCTTTGAAATCAAAACAATTAACTTGAATGTGCAACAGAGATACTTCAGAGGGACACACTCATTTCACCACTGTGTACTGCGAGGACATCCTATCTCCTGAACACAAGCAATTATACTTTTAACAGCAAAACTGTGCAAATTGTCCAGAGAGATAGCTGTGGATTTTTTTTCTCACCCTCATCACTGTGCAGGAGTATAGATTAAGCAATACTGAGGACAAAGTGGAACAGTGCTGCTGACAGCAAATTAGGACTCCTGTTTAAAGGCACAGCACCCAATTTTTGTTCTTTCTTCCAACTATGAAAATAAGAAAGGTAAGAATGAGCTTGTACCTGTTCTTCTACTTTGACTAGGCTAGCCAAAATTGCTTGACAAGGTACACTCATGATTAATAGATGCCTTCAAAATTCAAATTTCTTTCAGAATTAACAAGTGCTTGAAAGTTCAAGAAGGCAATTACTTGATTTTATTACATAAAAATTAAACCATCGATTTATTCAAGAAGTAGGTAAATCCACAAGAAAAAAATGGGTCAGAGAAAAAAACGAATATCTTTTAGCTCCCAGTTTTAAGAAATCTTAGTCTATATTTCACATCTCTCTTCAGAAATAAAAACTTTGTTGAATGAAATGCACCCACATATTTCCAAATCAACAAATTAGATCACACCAGCCAAATACTCACTACAGCCCCCTGACACTCAGTTCCCATAAAGTGCTGCAGTAGCCCAAGCAGCACTTCACATGTACCACCAAGAGCTGACCAAAATCCTGAGCAAGTCAAAACAAATGGACTGAATTTTGTGTTTAATTTTAACTTACTTGTGAACGTTACATTGACAAGCAAGTAAGTATTCTGAATGCATTTACAAATTCTCCATTTAAGCAAAGGTTTCTCGGCCAAAAAAATAATTTAACTCCTAAATCAATGTTTCACTTCCAGTTTTCAGGTAAAAGCCTAACACAAACGTGCCTTTCACTTTAACATGCTCTCACCCTGCACAATCAATTAACAGAAGAAATTTGCACCTACTTATTTCCATTGCAAGTATGCTCCCAGAAGAGTTTAAAATAGAACACTCTGTAGATCTCCACACACCGCTGGTGGCATGGTGCACCGTTCCACATCCAGTGGAATAAATTTAACACAGAACTTCAGCCATAAGATCTTGAAGTCAAAAATTGGCAACTTGAGCCTCATTTGAAAGAAAAAGAACCCAAATGTCAATTCTATCCTTGGAACAATGACAAGGAGTTCCTTGTTTCTCACCATACTAGTTTAGGATATTATTCCAAATGTTACTGAGGTCCAGGTCCATTACACCTCACCACACTGACAGTGTATCAAGTGAAATCAAGTAAAATCTTAAATTAATGTTCAATCTAGATTCTGCTCATGTACAGCACAATGATGGATGATCAAACATGGGAAACACTGGGAAGACCACAGTATAAAATGCTATTAAAGCTAAGCGCTTGAACAGAAAGGTTATTATCAATGATGGGCACTGCAGGGTTTTTAAGTAGGGCTGTATATTCCTGCTCAGGACTCATGAGTTTTCATTACAACCAGTATTAAAATGCTTACAATTTTTTTTGAGGGGAAACACTTTAAACACACTTTTGGAGGGGAAATCCTTTAAGGCTGAACTTTTCATATCATTCATTGGGAAGGATTTTTACGCCACTTAAAATTTTACCTATTCTCTTCAGTGACTATGAGTTTCACAATGAGAAACAGCCAATAAAATTCTAACAGTGCAAAAAATGAGAATATTTTCTTCATCTTCCAAGAAATACACTCTTTCAATAACAGTAGTACCCCTCTGGAATCACCAGAACTTCAGCAGTGATGTGTATCAGAGACACATCTGAAAGAACACAAAATATCATACTTCCGTAGTTTTCATAATTTGCAAGTCTTAAAAACATCAAGAACAGATTAAGCATTTATCTCAGCACCAAGTAAGGTGAAGAATGGCATTACAGTTCATTGGCTAGCACATCCAGAAATCAAAATCTTTATCTGCTAGCCTAAAAACCCTTATCCTAGAAGATGTTTTCTTCTTATGTAAGTATAACACACAGCATTCAACATTGTAGCAAAATAGACAAAGGTTCTTAAGTTCTTTTCTGTAAGGCAAGGATTTCTCCTCCTCTATTAAAATTTGAGATTTTTGAACTCATTCCAAATGAACACCTTCTGTGACATGTGGACACCAGAACCGGACAGCATGAATGGTATCAGTAATATATTACTGTACACTATACATCTTTATACTGCTACTCAGTATTCCCTATTTAAACATCTAAGGATTGCATTTGTTCCCTTAGCCACCAAATCCTCATGATCATTATTTGCCCACTGTAACAGCTTAATTATTTTCCAAGTTACTGCTTTTAGAAATATAAATAGCACTTATATTCTCATCTGTTCACAAATTACTATGGTAAGGAATAGATGAAAAAAGCACAGTGGAGAAATTCTGGGAGCAAGAGAGAGAAAAGTTGGTGAAACTGACTGATAAGCCTGTGCTGTTAGTCATTATTAGTCACTGCTGCCCGTCACAAAGCGAAACATTTACTGGCAGGTGATACCTGAAGGCGAGGTATGATATGTGGTCTCTCAAGTCTAGACTATGGAGGGCCAACATGTGCAAGAGGTAGCAAAGTAAGCAGTATGAAAGCATTTGTAATGTCTTATTTAAGAAACTGAGGCAACATTGCTGACTAAGAGAGCTGCAGCAGAAGGGAAACTCCAGGGAAAGCAGGGCTGAAAGTGGTCTTAAAGGTAAAGACAAGAAATTATGCTTCAATATGAGGGACAAAATTACAGAGATATTCACCCAAGAGGAAGTAACGCACAAGAGACAACAAAGTCTTCACCAGCCCTTAGAGAAAACCGTTCCAAGATCAATAACTTTCAGTGTTGAAAACTGTGTGTCAGTGACACTGTAAAAACAGAAAAACTTGGCAAGGTTCTCAAGAATACCACTGCAGCTCCAAAGGCATTAAATGACAACATTAAGACCAGTTAGTCATGCATATTATTCAATGGTTAAAAAACTGATGAACACCAACAGCTCTCAACTTTCTAAGAGTGCAGTAGATACAGGAGGACACCACGTTCACATTCGTCTGCAGCAGTAACAACCAATTCTTTTTGTCTTTCTAAATGAGAGGTTAAAATCTCCACGAACACCACAAATTCTTGTCACTTCTCATCAGTAGAATTTCAAGACACTGAGAAGTAGTCATATCAGATCCTAAGACTGTGAGATATACGATGAAATTCAGCATTTCTCCTCTTCCAAAACAGAATTATAGGTCTTTGAACCACAGAACCTGAAGGTCCTTTGCAAGAAGAAAGAATTAGATATCATTCAAGTTCTGTGGAATGACAGTGCGGTTTTTAATGCTGAATTCACAAACAAAAAAACAACTAATAAACTGAGGAGGTTCTTGCTTGGAAAAGCTTAAATTTGATATTTAACTAATATATCTGTTTAGAAAAATAAGAAAAATGGAAAAATCCTCCATCTCTCCTAGTTTACACATTTAGCTTATTAACTGCTCATAAAGAATGCAAAAAAGGCCACCTGGACAAACTAGCCCAGATGCCTGTCCCTGAGGACAGAACACTCAGAAGTCACTGGTCTTGTCCATCTACTGAGGTAATATATTTTTATCCATACTACGCCCAAGGTATTCTTAAAAACATCCAATGAAGCAAATTTTACAGCTTTTTGCCTGTTCAAATAGGATAATTGAACATACTTGTATTCTACCAAATCTCTTCTACTATCTAACTTCAGAAACATTGCATTTAAATCAGTTTCGTTTCTTTCTCTTTACAGTAATCATGAAGAACTAATGAAGAAGTTCATCACCCTCTCCAGATACTGTAAGACTTGACTCTCTTTGCTCTATTCTTCAGTTCCTGTTTTCTTAAGGGGAAACCACCAAAGCTTTATGTTTTATACATAGCTTATAGTTCTCTATGCTCTGAATTCTTGAGACTTTCTGTATAAGCTGGTAATTTTAAAAGCACTGTATTTAAGTACAGTGCTTGAAAGCTCAAACAGAACAAGCTGATACAGCATTGCTCACATTTTTCAGCAATATTTACTACTGAATGAATGAAAATTGCAATTCTGAATCATGACTTACAGCACTTTAACTATTGTTTCCTTACTGATGCCCCAGAAGACCAAAAAGCTATTACCAAAATGTCTCTGAATAAAGCATTTAGACTAAACACACTCCTTAATTTGTCAAGTTAAATACATAGCTCTAACTATTAATCCTATGAATGCACCTGTACATGCATTCATGTTTCTAGATGTAATAGTTCATGAGTCAAAGTTAATAGGACTTTGCCATAGCTTATTCAGCTTTGAAACACTTGATTACTATTAGTGTCATAATCACAGTGAAGTGTACTTATTTTCAGAGAATGTTTAGAAGCTTATTTCACTTAACTGATTTTTCCATTTAAAAATATTTAAAGTACTAAAAAAAAACATAGCTCAGTCAGTAAATGTACTGTGTTAGTCATGACGTAAACCGGTCATAAAGTTACTTTCACTTTGAATAATACTAACTGTTCGAGAAATTTTTTTAGTACTCAGGAAGTACCCAACAGAACCTTAAAAAAATCTCTTAGAAGATTACAAGCCTAAGCACCCTTGTACTACTGCTGGTCATTTTCAACACTGCCATTTGAATTGATTTCCTTTTTCTAGTTCCTTATACTTTTGCAGTTTAAGAGCAGCCTGTTCACATGCCAAAAAGTGAACATATACTCAGCAGTATTTGAATAATGCATCAGAATGTATGCTTCTGACACATGCTGCAGTATCAACACTGTTAAATATAGTCTTTTATAGAACTGGAACAGTGAGTGATGACAGCTGAAATGAGGTGGGTAAGCTCTACTTTTGTGTATTCATACTTAATTTTCAGTAAGTTAATGTTTCAGCCTTTGTCTTTGGGTGACAGCTTCACAAGGGAAGAGATGAAGAGGTTGAGCGGTGGAAAAAGTGTCAGTTCCTTTTTTTTCCTCTTCCTCTTAAAAAAAAAAAAAAAAAGAACAAAAAACACGCAACTTGCTACCTAGCCTCAAAGAGCTACAACTACAGAAGCTCAATTACCAAACACACTCTAGAAGGATGTGTTTATTTAACCTAATTCTTTCCAACCATGGATTCTCCCGTTGACAATCTGTACGGCCCACCAGGCAGTATTTTCTATTGACCAGGAAAGCACGGTTGTTGTGGAACACATAACCACACGGGCCCGTTTGCACCTTCGGGGGCTGCTCCTTAGGCAATTAACGCGTTCACCGTCAAAGTTTAAATTCAAGGCCGATCGCAGCCGTGGACGGGCTTCAGGACACCCTGCCGAGGCCGCGGCTGTAATTTCTGGTAACTTGGAGGTGACG
>VXAA01004295.1:455909-472066 GCA_013399115.1 Anseranas semipalmata
GGGGGGGCGCCGCCCCGCGTCGATCGGCCCGGGCCCCCCCCGGCCCTCCCTCACCAGGTGTCGCCCTTGCGGAGGGCGGTTTTGAGCAGCGCCGCCACGTCCGTGCGCTGGGTCTCCAGATCCGCCGCGCCTCCCTCCGCCATCTTCTCCCCCCGGCAGCAGCAGCGGCAGCGGCAGCAGGGGCAGGAGCGGGCCGCGCTGCATGCTGGGAGTGACGCCGACGGGGAGACGCCCTCGGCCCCCTCCCTTCCCACAATCCGCAGGGCGGGGGCCGAGGGCGGCGGGCGAGGCCCCGCGGCGCGGCGCCCCCTCGCGGCGGGGAGGTCTTTCCTCTCAGCAGCAGGCTGCGGCGCGCATGCGCGCTGCGGGGGCCGGGGCGCCGCGGGGCCTCATCCTGCCCGAGGCGCGGTGGTGGGGCCGGAGCGGGGGCGGGCCCTGGTGCCCCCGTGTCCCCTGTGGCCCGGCCGCGCACTGCGAGACCCCCGCCTTCCCCGTGCAGGTCGTGTTTTGGGAGACCATGCTCTGAAATGGGTCAGAAAGAGGAGGTCGCATTGTTGGAATAAAGAGCTGCTTGTGACCTTCCCTCCCGTGTTTTAATTGAAGCGTACACGTAATTAGATAACGCGTGCCTTGCTAGCAAATGAGGGGTTTGGATTCCCATACTTGGTGTAACAACATAGCCTGTATTATTGTGCGAGTGCTGTTGGGAATTTAAATATGCTGGGTGACTTGCTTTAACTTTCCCAGACCTTTACAAAACCAACAGGTACTTCCTTGCGCTTGCTTCAGTCCCTTTTATCTGAACCTGATGCCTGTACAAACACTGCAACCCGACATCTGGCATTTCACCAGAACCTGAATGAGTCCCTACCAGGCGCTCGCTCACTCGCGCTCCTCACTTGTCTATAGATTTCACAAAACCGCACAGAAATCTTGGGCTGGGGTGTGGGGTGGGAGATGCTGCTTACAAACACCCGAAAGCAAAGTTCCTTCCTGCAGATCTAGCAGTGTATCCATAATGCACGCAATCGTATGCCAAGCCCCCTTCCTCCACCCAAGCCATTACAACATGCTGAACTGTATGACTAACACTAGAAATGTATCATAAGCTGCCACTCGTATATTATAAGCTATTACATGTTATTAGCTATTGGCTAATTAGCACTTATAAGCTAGTAGCGGGTAGCTGCTATAAATAGCACTAAAGATTGCTCTTTAGATATACACACGGCAAAAAAGAGAATGGGAGTAAGGCTCCTTTGTAGCTACGGTAGTTCAAAACTAAGTAAGTATTTAGCCAGGATTATCAGTAAAGATGATGATGTAGAAATAAAGGCAAGGTCAGGGTCTGCATCTGGAAAGAGAATATTGATATGGAACTGATACTGGACATGTAAGCAGAACTCCCAAGAACATGGAGGGACTGGTGGTGACATTCACAGCTTCTGTAAGAGCTGGAATATGAAATTCCAGGATAAGGGGCAAGTAAATTAAAGATATCTGTCATATGGAGACACCCATCTCCTGGTCTTGGCAAACAAGGACAATGTCTTAAACACCAAAAGTTATCTGTATGCCAAACTTAAATTTTTACAAAAATGATATTTTCTTGTCAATTTGGAAAAAATACTTCTTAGTCCACCATGCTTGCTTTTCCAAAAGACTCGCCTGGAGCAACCCATGCCTCTATGTTTTGGGTAGCATAATTGAGTCACTAGGTGAGAAATCTCCTGTTCCTTAGTTCAGTCTATTCATGGTAGAGAAACAGATACTAGACAGACATTAGGTGCTACAGATACTAGACAGAAAAGCACATAACGTGCCATCTGAAACAGCTTTGTCTAAGAATTGTAACAGAGAGATGAGTAACTCTTTTTGGGACTGTCAGTGCTGCACAAGAAGCACTTGTGCCTTTCACAGTACAACAGCAGCCTAAACTCGAGACAGTCTTTCGCCCACTCAAAAATATTGAAAAATGCCAATTAGTGTTAAATCTGTATTTTTACAAAACTTTTCTGAGTTAGCAAGGAATTGTTTCCAAGTACATCTATCCTCAAAGGTGCCTGAGGATCTTCAGAATTTAAACCATCTGGTAAACAGAAACAGTGCTGGAGATACTGATAAATGACCATCTACCTTCGCTGATGAAAAACAAGCTTTTGTAATATAGACTTATATCTTACTGCTTTTGTTATGACAGAATGCAGGATATTGTAAAGCTAGCAGAAGTGGCAGACTTTCCAGTAATCACTGCGCCTCTGTTGTTACCTGACTTCACTGCTATCTGATGCATTTTTGTAAACACGTTTTTTGTGGTTCTAAACATCGATCTTAAAAAAAGGAAACAATTAATGCAATGTATAGAGGCTCAGACATTTAGCAAATGGGCTGCAGATAACAACCTGTGTACACTAATGATTCTATTGATTCTCAATACAACATAAAGTTTAAACTCTCAGTTCTTGTTTTCAAGTCAATTAGTGGACTTGGGTAAAGAAACTCAAAGCATGGCTTCATTTTTGCGGATATGAGAAGCTCTGCTTCTCAATGGAGGAAACTCATGCACGCAATAAATTCTGTAGAAATGACAGACACCTGTAAGTCTCACTCACGGGTATTACAGAAAAAAATCACTTGTCCACTTTTTATTTTCTTCCTAATCCTTCTACACCATAGTAATGAATTTATGGAGGGGGAAAACAGGCTTCTGATTCTCTTCCCCAATGGTCTACCAAGCACTCATGTATGTGGTGGACTTATAACTAAGGTGGTAGCATGAATTTCCTTTTCAGTCTAGAACTTCATCAGGCACAGAGCCTGCCGTATCAGAATGGATACAGATGAATGTGTGTTTTACATATAGAATTCACACATATAGTCATATAGGTAACTTAAGTAATTTCACTTTTAGGTGAGAAATATGATGGAAACCCTTTTAGAGCTGATTTTATTAGCCTAATAAGCTTCTGGAATATTTGAGAGGAGCAAAAGGTCAATTATCAGAGCCACCACTGCTGTTTTTGTTCCAGACTCTACTTTTTTGGATATATGGGATTTTTTTTTTTTTTAATTATTAAATGATAGAATTACAAGTCTCTTTGAAACAGCTCAGTAACAAAAGCAAAAAAGCAGAAATGACAATCCACTGGAGTTATATAATGGCGAGATAAAGCAGGGCATCTGTAAGGTACATATAAGAAGGGAAGGCATGGGAACAAAAATACAGTACTAAACAAAGATGGGGAAACCTAAGGAAGCATGAGGTGAATGATGGACAGAAGCAGATAAGAATACACATTTTTATTAAAGAGAGAAAGAAATATGGCATAAATTTGGAAGTCAGAGTGGTGGGGAAGTAATATGTAATTAAGATACACATTTCTGTCCTGGAACTTAAAACATGATTGCACTGTAGTGTTTGAATAGTATTCCTCCTAATCCACTTTGCACATGGTTTGCTTCATTCACATAGGCTGAACGTGACCATGTTAAATTCTTGTTTCAGCTAGATAGAATTGCAATTGCTAGATATAATTGCAAAACCACGCTTTAGCTGAGATAGGAAAAAAACGGCATTTTAAAATTTGATAGTTCTTTATTTAGTTGATTTAATCAGACTACTACATTTTAAAGTACATTTTTAGTAATTAATATTACTGAAAGGATCTTTCAAATGAGAGAACAAGTGTATAGACTCCTGGAGAAGTGACTGTTCCTTTTTAAATGTGTGTAACATGACATGCACCATCTTCTTTTACCTTCTTATCTTCATGTACTTGGTCTAGTAGCACAGTGTCCTTGGAAGAATTAAGTCAGAAATTTCATAGATCAGAGTACAGGGGAATGATGATAGAGGAATTTCAGTGTGATCAACTAAGGGTGTCCCACAAGTCTTCCTAATTTAATGACAATGGAAGAAATTACAGTGTTTTCCCCTTACTTCACTTTAGAATTTTTAAATATTGGGAAGCATTCTTTTTATTCGCTTTTTAAATTTCCTGAAGAATGATTTCTTAATTGAATATACAAATAATTAAGAGAAGTAATAAGCTAAAAATGCTATGTAGCAATATTAAAATAATTTTTCAATTAATTTAATAAATGGAGTTAATAATGTGTACTTCTATTGATTAAGCATTTACTTAACATACTGCTGAACACTTTTAATTAAAAGCAGATCATAATATTAATTTAAGCAATAATTACCCATTTTCAACAAGATAAAATGACTTTCTATGTCTTTTACCCAATGCTTTTATCTAGACATAAAAAGTCTATTTTCAGATTGTACAAATTAACTAACCTTTGTATTTCTCCTTAAAAATGTTTTTCTTTCAAGAATTTAAAACACAGAAACTAAATTAAAAGGTATGGTAGCAACAGGTTTTAGCCATGATTGACAGCTTTGTCAAAACTGTTATCAGTTTCTATAGTTGATTTGCACATCAGGATGGATCCAAATTTTCTCCTGTATGCTTACGAAATGAACTGCTTGGTTTTGAAGTTAAGAAGTAAAATCAAATATATTAACTATACACAAAACATGTCAACTAATATAACTCAGACGTGAGTTTTAAAAGGATGATTCGTAATGTAAGTTTAAAGCACTAGCTGCTGAAGATGTATGAAATCTAAACATAATGTAGAAGTTAGACTTGGTAAGGTTGGCACTCTATGTGCTAAAAATAGGCTGCTGCTCTATAAAATTGCATGGTACTTAAGTGGAAGGAGACAATATCAAGATTTATAGCCAGACCTAACACAAGCAACAGCCAAATTGCAGAAATTGCCATTCATTTCATTATGTAAGTATTGCAGAAATCTAACAGAACAGGAAGCGATGTATCAATATAGGACGTATTAGAACAACATCCAACTTTTTTGCGCAAACACATGCATATATGGATGACAACCACAAAACTAACATCTGCACTTCCAGCATAGTGTAAAGTGAAACAGTCAGTGGTGGGGGAGGACAGGGTCTTCATCAGCTAATGAGTGGACTGGGGCTCTGCCTCACCAGTATTTTAACGAAAATGATGAAGAAACTGTTTAGAACTGTCTCTCCTTCCTGTGAGCTTTTTATAAGCCCATTCTCTCCTACAGGCAATAAGGTTACTTTACGTAGTATCAGTAGCTGAACATCCAAAAAGTATTCCCTTTAAAAATAATATCTGCCCCTCATAAGGATATATTATGTACTTCGACCTGAGTTTAAAGTATGAAAAAATGAGTATAATATAATCATTTGTCTCAAGAAGTATTATGCTACATTTTTAATAGATTTAAGTAATAGGCATTATAATAAAAAGGAAGAAAAATGAGGGATAAAGAAAGCCTTTTCTTGATGACTTGTGTGATGTCTATGCTTCAACATGGGTGTAAATCTCCTTCTAGCAGCCCCAGTGGGTTTTCTTACTGGCAGGTTTTTGCCCTCAGCTGAGCACCTTCCTCTGCCAAGAGGAAAGGAAAAGAGTCATCCTACATGGTGGAGAGAGCAGGGATGCTTCTGTCACCTCGCTGGGAGAAGACTGCATGAGTTGGAAGAGGCATTTTCATTTACAAACAACACCTAAGGGAACATACTTGTATGTGTAGCAGGTCTTATTCTTTGTGTTTGTGCCTGGGAACAAGCACAGTATCTTTTTAGTATTTTAGTTGAGGCAAAAAGCACAATGAAGCTAATGTGGTAGCCATTCTAGATACAAAATATTCCTGAGACTTTTAAAACTGTTGTCAATTCCTTTTTCCGTCTTTTCTTGAACAGCACGTGTGCTTTAATTAACTGTTTTATATTACAAATAAAATAAATAGGAGCTTGGATATATGAAAGAATCTGGATTACACTTTAAAAGAAAAAGAGCTGTCTCTAATATTGCCAAAAGCTATGTTGTGATAAGGAAAGAAAACACCACACACACACACACACACACACACAAAGATGTAAACTGTTGCAAACAACTACTGAACTTCATAGGTTTTAATATTTCATTGAATTCTTTAGTGTAAGTTACTAGCAATTACAAAGTTTATACTTATTTAAGTATGTCTATGCTAGTGCTTTGTTCTGGCTTCTTTTTTGTAAGTTGTACATGATACTAATTCCTATATGGCTTTAGCACTCCTGGAGTACTCATTGAGCTCTGATTTAAATTATGATGCCAATTCTGTGTGACCTTGGACAAACCCGGATAACTTTCCTGATGATCTGTTCACTACCTGGCAGGAATTCTGTGAAGCTTAACAACATGATGATATCTACAGAGATACAGATACAGATATCGAGAGGATCTAAACCTAGATATGGACACAGAGACAGAGACAGATTATAGATATAGAAGTAGTGGTAGATGTAGATGTAGGTATAGATAGACTGCTATTTTAATTTCTTGTACATAGAGCATTGCTTACTTCAAATGGTTGTAAAACACCTTTGTGAACTGTTTGATGGTTGAACTATGGTCAGATTAAAAGAGGACTGGGAAGGGAGGCAGGAGGTTGGTTTCTGTTCTTAGCTGGACCACTGATCTATTCTTCCCATTTCTGTCTATCTTACCTGTTTTTTGGACATTACCTGGTTGCTGAGGACAAGGGCTTTCTCTTGCTTTGTGAGTAGTCTTGGTCACAATTGGACTTTAATCTCACAGGGACATCCACACTTTTGTTGTTGTTGTTGTTGTTTGTTTGTTTGTTTGTTTACATAAGTAATAACAGAGATGTTAAGATTAAAAATTGTTCATCATTTCATGAATGAAGATTTTTTTATGCTGCGTGTTGGCCTTAAATTATTTGTTTGATGGGCAACATCTTGTTTTATTATAAATTTGTCTGTTCTCCTGGCACACATGTAGATTATGTTTTCAGACATGATTTGATGTCTGCTGGACATAATATAATGCATTCTAAGAGAAGAAATATAATATTGCTATTTTTAATCTTAAACAGAAGTGGAAAAACATTTGTAAAAAGAAAATAAATGACATGTTGTTGCAGGTAGCAATGAAAATACATCCTGCGTGTAAAATGGGCAACAGAAACCAGGTACATGTTGTAGACCAGCTCAAGTAAAAATGGTCTTGTGCAAGTACCTGTAACTGAGTTAGGGTGAAAGTTTGATAACTAATAGAGAAAGAAGGTATATTGTGACACTGTGGCACATATTCCAATTAGGCTGGTGGGCTTAAGAGTAAAAATATGGTTGTATGACAGGTAACTAAAAAACTTATCTTGTGTTCACAGAATAGAAATTTGCTAAGCAGTGCCTTTTCTGTACCACACAGAGGTGTAGCAGACTGTCTGAAATGGTGATTGAATCTTTTATTCCATTCTAGAATCACATAATATTACCCAGAAGGTAGAAGAATAATGAAGCGTAATCACAGAATCATAGAACAGCCCAGCTTGGAAGCGACTTTGAAAAATCATCAGGTGGAAACTTTTGAGGAAATAATATTTTGAGTCAATGGGGACTGCAGGTGTTTGGCGCCTCTGGGATTGTAGCTATAAGTTGCAACTGATCTCTCAATTCCTTTTTCTCCAAATTTGCAATTGAGTTAAAAGGCATGAAAGAAAATAGACATACTGTTAAAAACAAACTCTCTCCCCCAGCTCTAGGTATTATTATGAGAAAAAGAAGTATATTTTTTCTCAGTTCACCAAGTATAAGATTCATCTGATCTCACTTTAATACCTAAAGGTTAGTGTCTAGTCTTAGCTAGTTGGATATGGTCCTTCATTAGTCAATAGAGAGAGATGGCCTCTTCTAAAGGATGATTCATCCCCTCTGTGTTATGGTGAGATAAATTGCTGTCTGGAGATGTCTCCCAATTGTTTATAAAGGAAACCTAGAGAACAAGTTGTTAGGCAGGTAAGCTTGGTGAGGTCAGTCCTACTTCAAGCATCTTCTGAATTTTGAGATCTAAATTATTTGAGACTGAAAAGTAGCAAGCACTGTCAAAATAATTCAGAAGCTACAAAGTAATGTTATCCCAATGATGGTACTCTGGCTTGTACTCTTTCTGACATAAAGTCATTGTGTGTTTAAAAAATCAAGACCCATGTATTAATCCTATTAATCCTATTAATCATTAGTCCTATTAATCATTAATTATCATCTCAAAAGGGAGCAACATCTCCTCTTTTCTATCTTTGAACATCTAAGCACCCAGGATGAAATGCTGTCTACTGGAAAAAAACATATTGCCATGAAGACTGAAATGGTGGCTTCACTTTTTTATTTTATTTTATTTTATTTTATTTTATTTTATTTTATTTTATTTTATTTTATTTTCATATATATATTTATTTTTGATAAAAATGGCTTAGGTAGTTGTGTTTTACACCAGGATTATTTGTTGAGGATTGCAGTGCTTTTGATTTGATAAGGGGGGAAAGCTCTATTGATGTCCATTTAAAATCAACTTTGGAGAAATTAGAAACTGATTGGCATTTATATGAGCTTGGAAGCTGTTTCTGGATGAAGGTGATTTAAATTTGCAAATAAGTTATTTCTGAAGGATAAAGGAAACAGTGACATTAAGCAGCTGCCTGATAAATTCAGGTCAAAACTCCTAATTAAGAAATCACTATGTATCTCTTCAGTTAGAAATAAAAATTATAGAGAAGAACAGTCAAAGTTACCTCACATAGACATGTGAAAAACCTTAAAAGTTAAGATTAAGTTAAAGACTATCCTGTGCAGTCTGGAAAACAAATGAATTTGCACACTTTCATAATTTAGTTACTTTTAGAAGCTACCAGGTGAACTTCAAACATGATACAGACAACGTTTGTTTGTATAAGTCTCCACTGGGAAAGAGAATTATTAACTAATAACTTTAATAATAAGTTTTTTTGACCTCTGTTCTTTCTCAGGAAGTATTTTCAACCCTCAAATTATGAAAAGAGGTGGAGAAAGATCACATGAACACATCTAGTGGCAAATCAAACACAGAGGCTATCTCCAACAGGGAGGGTGTAGCTTTTTCTGCAGGGTTGTCTGTGTCTGAGAAAGGGCATTTATCTACTGCCTATGTAGAAAAATCAAGTTAAATGGTGAATTAATGAAATATTTTGAAAAATAATTCCACTCCATTTCTCTTTTTTTTTTTTTTTCCTCCAGCATTATAGTCTGCCAGCTTTGTAAAGTGCTAATCATTTTAACTGAAATATGGAAATTGTTCAAGGTGCCATTTCATTCCCTAGGTCTTATTCATAACATGCACTTATATATGTGCAGTTATTGAAAGATTTGAAATGTAAAGGTATTAAAGGATAGTTTTTTGGGAAATATGGGAATCTCAAGGTACAGTACATAGGCTTAGTATCAAGGTCGGGTCCTGGGCCACTTAAAAATATCTGTGAAGAATTGGCACCCAAGAAAAGGGGCCTCAGAAACCCAGGGCTTGGGAAGCACATAAAATAGTCTAGAATTAAACATGAGAAATGATGATCTAAGTAGGAAAGAAATGTGGCAAATATGAGACACTTATACACACAACCATTTCAAGTTTTCTTTCCTGAGAATCCTAAGCCATGAACATTCTCACAGAGTTTAGCACTCATTTAAACCAGATCATCTTCTTAGGCAGATTTTCTTTTGGTAAACAAATAAGTAAATAAATAAATATCAGGGAGAATAAGACAGACAACTTGTACAATAACCAGGACACTTACCTCCAATATTAGAGCTCTTTTTAAGTCCCGGACCTGCCCAAATATGGCAGAGACTTGAATTTACACTGCCTTTGTCTCAGGGAGATGCAGTGATTATGGGCACAGAGCTTTCTGTCTGTCTGCTGGGGGTTTAATTCTAGCCTCCCAACCATGTACTGCAGGAGATAAGTGTTGGCTTTATGGGTGAAGGAGATTTGTGCAGAGGTGTGCAGACCTTGTTGTCTGCTGAAGTCTAGATATTCCTGATGTTGGCCATATGACAGAATTAGGAGTCTCACTGTATGATGGACCAGGCTTACACAGGGAATCCTGTTAGTGAATATTGGGTTATGGGAGTTTTCCTGGGCAGGTAATAAGGGAGGGCCCTGGGCATTAGCTCACTGCTGGGGAATATGCCTCCTGGAGTCTAGGACTGCAGCAGATTTGGGGTATGCATGTAAAGAATTGGAGGGGAGAAGTGGCTTACATGGAAACATGAGAGGAGAATAAGAGAAGAGTCAAAACACTGAGTCAGGTTCAGCACTGAGGGCTTGGCAGGCTCCTTCAGTTTTGGATGTTTGGGGTTTTGGCCTAAAATGAACCTCTCAATAGCTTGTTAGCTGTGGGGATATCATTAGCCATGTCACTTCCCAGTTGCAGAATGGCCAAATGATAAATGTCTAGGGGTTTAGACGTCCAGGAGCATTTGTAGTGCCTACATGGTAAATGTAGTAGAGGAAATCCATCTGTAAGAGTGAGAATGAGTGTTGTCCTCACCTGCTAAAGGTTTACTTATGCTGAGCAGCAGACCTAAAAACAAAACCCCTGACTTGTTTATTTTTGTGTGTGTGGCTAAAACTGGACTCAAATTGCCGTAATGTTCTTAGGAAAAACTAAATCTCAGGAATTTCCTACAACACACACAGCCAATCTAGGATGGAAAGCAGGTGCAAGACACAGGCTTGAGGATTTATGGGGGGGTGGTGGGAATGGGAAAGTCTAGTTTTGACAGTGTGCTTACCAGTGTATCTAGACTCTTTGATTTATATCATAAGAAGTGTTTAGACACCTATCTTAGCACTGTAGAAATCTCAGTGATTTGGGTGCTTTAACCCCAATCTACACCTTAACCTTGCACTAGGGACAAAGCATATTCTTGTGCTGCTGTCTGCTTCTGACAGTGAAAATCTGTGTCTCAATCTTGCCTTTTTGCTAGCTGACACTAAAATAAATACAAATTATTTAAAAATGTGACACATTAGCATTGGAAATATAGATATGCTGTTCTTTATTTGGGAGTTTAATGTAAATATTGTAAGTTATTTGAGACTTTCCTTGAAAAAAGAAGCACAAAGTACTTCAAGAGATGGTCAGTCAGTGTAGGTCAGGCTCATATGCCTTGTTCAAATACAGACATAATTATTTTACTGGTGACATTTGGAAAGACCTTCAACCTGTAATGTAATAAAAAGGATCACTGATTGACATCGAACCCTGTAAAATTAAGTTCGTTCATTTTGAATTTATAAGGATCTTTAAATAAATACATAAAACATTTTCTTTTCCCCCCGAGGGTGTAGTGAAGCCAGAAAGGTGATTTAGAAGAGCTCTGGGACAGTGCTGGCTGAGGACAAGCCCTCTGCAGTGCAGGAGTGAGCCAGAGGAGCAGCGGGAGCCAGCAGGCCCACAGGGACGTGCCCCAGCCACCACAAGGAGCCGGCCCTGTCACAGCCCCTCAGGCAGGCCTCCTGCAGCCTCCGGACCCCATCCACTTCTCCAGTCCATCACATCATTCCCCATGGACATTCCCTATCTCTCTCTGCCTAAATATACACGAAGCAGAGTGGTAGGGAATTTCCCATGGATATATTACCATGAAAGAGAAACTAGTAGTTTGGCTGAAGAAAGCGTCTGTGCACAAAGGCCCTTCTCTTAGAGCTCAGGACCCATGAGTGTGATAGGAGAAAAAGACAACTAGGATGAAGTTACTCTGGGTATTTTTTCCCTCAAGGTGAACATTTTCAGTGTATTAAGTTCGTGGGCCTCACAGACCCCCCCCCCCACCCCCCCCCCCCCCCCAGTCCTCTATTTGTAGTCATCTGTGTGAATACCTAGGAGAATATACAGTGCAAGCAGGTGCTTGAAGCTACAAGCAATGAAAGTGCAACTGAGGCACTGGTTTCTTCCCTGAATTAAATGTGTGTTCTCCTTTTTTCATCTGGATTTCTGCAGCCTGGCACTTTTGGTAGGATCCTATGTAGTGTTACTGTTTCTGAGAAGATGGTGAGTTTTCATCTTCACAGCTATCTGCACATTTTTTGGCTTCAAACAGCAATATTGGAAGATGGTCCACCATAGCCTGCCCAGGACAAACACACAAACTTTAGTCAGATTCAGGAGGATCCAATAGCCTTCTGAATTGCAGTCATTTTCTTGGTATAAGTCAGTGTTGCCTGTGTTCAAGAGATCAGCTTGAGGTCTGTGTTTCCACACATTAGAAAACCACTATACTTGTATGCTTTCTGTCAGTTTGGTCTGGGGGAGAAAACGGACTGAAGCAAAAACATTTTGGTTGCCCATTTATTCTTCCCTCCTGATCTGTGACAACCCAAGAGTGTTTAGTTTCAATTTGTATTGGAAAATCTATTTCCACTATTTCTTGTCCACTGGTTTACCTGTTTGAGGGGTGGTAACAAGGCAAGTAGGGAAGCTGCTTTTAATGTGTTCAGAAAATTTGAATGACTTAGTTTGACTTTTCTTTAGAATGAGCAGGATGTGCATTTGGAGACTTGTGTAAGTACTTAAAAATATTGTCTCATGTTAAGCTATGACATTAAAAATTCATATACTCTGTCAGCATTATGATCGAATTCAGATGTCTCCATTTAGTAAGTGAATCCATTGACTCAAAAAGATGTTCATCATGCAATGAGAGTACTGGATTATCCTGGAAGAAAGGCAGACATTAACGGACACTAGGATGAAAGCTGCCCTTACCCCACAGTACATGTAGTATTAACAATACAGGAGAAGGGTAAAAAGGAAGAACAAGATTACCATGACGGAAGGAGCTTGGGCTGAAACAGGGGTGACAGAGTGGAGGTGATCAGAGCAAGCATATGCTATTCCAGTGTGGAGAGGTTATATTATGGTGTTATGCTATAAAACAAACAAACAAACAAAACCACACAAATCTAACCCCAGGAAATCAATAAGGTGTATGGACTTTGCTTCTGACCAAGGGTCATCATCATTTCTCAAACTTGTTTACATAAGGAGTAGATTTGGCTCATGCTTATCCATGTGTGCATTTTCCAGGTATAGCATTTAAAAGTTTTGCTGGGTATGGCTCACACAACTGATTTACTAATTGTGTGGTTGTGTTACCAGACACTAAAATGGCTCTGAAGCTATCTGCTGAGGATGATATTTTAAATGTGAAGTTGCTAAAATTTGTTTAAAATGTCAGTCAGTCATGTTAAAGTCTGTTTAGATACATTCTGAGTTTTCATAGCAATGACCTTTTTCAGTAAAAATAGCTCAGAAGGAATCATTATGATAGACTAGTATAGATGAGTCTGTATGGCTATCATTCATGCTTCATAAATTTTCCCTTTAATTTTTAAAATCTGTTGCTAAATTTTTATGATGCCATATAATCTCAGGTCAGGAAGGGTAAGCAACCATTGTAATGCAACAAAAACAGCTTCACACTACAAAGGGATTAATTTAAGGTGATCATTTAAATAATAGCTAATAAAATCAAACTCGTTTTATGTACATTTTAAGAGCTAGGCTAATCAAAGCTTAAAATGTGATAGGATAATAAAGCAAAGCTCATTAATTTAACATAGAAAAAATACATACAATCAAAAAGAGCTGGAGTAAGCATAAGCTTGCAATAAGAAAAAAGTACTGAGCATTTAATCTTTTTTCCTCTGGAATCATTGTAGAAATTCTGGAGTTTAGCTGGAGTTAAAAAACACAGAGAAGGCCAATCTGCTCTTCTCTCACTGTTATCAATGCTGCCTGTTTCACTGCACTGGAGGAATGTGGAAACTTGATGTAAACAATTGAATTTCGTGCTATCTACTTCTTCTTCTTCTTCTTCTTTTTTTTTTTTTTGAAAAGAAGGCATAAAAAATGGACAAGAGGTAACCCGCTAACATGCAGTTATAGGAATTACAGTTTCAACAGCAAAGACTAAATAGTCAATCAGGTACATTTCTGCATATTCCATAAATTCATAATTGGGTAGAAAAATGAGGAATCATCACAATATTTAGTGGAACACTTAAATTGCCAATGCAAGTTCAGGTGTTAAGTAATTTTAGCAAAGTAATACTATAAAATAAATGGCCTCATAAATCTGAGTGTATAATAGATTAAACAGTCCTTGCATTTTCTTTTGCTAGGTTTCCTATGGAAGCAAACTTGTGCATTTTGGAACCCCATCTGATATCAACAGAATCTGAGAGATGGGTAGCAGCCTTAAAGCTGTTCAGTTACAATAAGAAAAGATGCTTGGAAAGAAGAGAGAAAAGCCACAAATGCATCTCTGAAGAGCTGCCCCTTGGGATCACCCTTACAGAAAAAAAGAAAATTTGAAGTTCTCTAGCATAGGAAAAGCTTCAATCAACCATAGGGTAAAATCCATAGGAAACCAGTCTTCATTAGCACCAGAGCTCACAGAACTTCTGATTGTTCAGTTTGTTTAGCCACTTCAAATTTTAGACAACTCTTTCTTTGCCCTTTCTTTCAAACTTAACTGGGTATTAGATCTATTAGATCTTTTTTTGTTTGTTTGTTTTTGTTTTTGTTTCTGTGTAAGGCTACAATGAAAAAAATAAACTACAAAGAAGTGTTCTCCAGACGATTTTCTTTCTGTGTCTACATGCATGTATGTGACAGGAGAGGAGGAAGGGGGAAGGAAGGGGAAACAGAAGAACTGAAATATCCTTTTTCAAGATTTCGTAAGGCAGTGTGTCGGGTCTGTGCCCTGCCTACTGACATCTAGCGGCAAAATCTCTCAATTACCGTACTTGCTCTGATTTTTTCAGACATCCCACCCCTCCACACAACTCCAGGTGTTTTTCTGACATTTGTGGTTGCTTAACGCCAGTGAAAAGCAGGGCACTTATGGATAATGAGGTGATTCTGTAGTCAGGGAGGGAACAGCAGATCTGCCATGGAGCTTAAAGTGGGAGGAAAACAAATATGATTTACACAGTGGGTTTATCGCTCTAGCAGCAGCAGCAGAGTCTCTGCCTCCTAGGCTGTGATTTCTGTGCATCTCTGCCCAAGCAACCTCTGAACTGCTCGGGAAAACAAGTTTTCCCATGCTGAGCTCTGAGCACCGAGTCTGTTTCCAGGTGCCAAATCCCAGCATACCTGCCTGTCACTGCAGCTACCATGTGCGTGTGCCCTGGAGCACAAGTAAAAAAACTCATTTTGATTTTTGTGAATACTGAGTTTCTGGCCTGCAAGCACACACAGAAAAGATTGGTCCTAGGCTATATTTTTGGAAGAAAAATATAAGTGGTTAAGCGTTGGTCAGAATGATAATGTCAAAATGGTTCTCATGACCATGCAAGATACATCCCCCAAGACCTAGGGCTCCACCAATTATTGCTCATGATCCTTCCATTGTTTTTTGGGCTGGATTTCAGAAAACAAATGTAACCCTCAGCCATGATCAAGCCAAGAGATTTAGTCTTATGTTTACCATGCCCCATGGGTGAGAAAGAAATGGAAATTTGAACCGACGTTCTGCTTCATGAGGCCATCCTGCAGGTGGTGAAGCCCTGCAGTGTGACAAGAGTTGAGGCAGGCAGTCCCGCAGGGTGAGAGTTTCGGCAGATTGCCCCTGGCAGGGGCACGTGGGGTGCAGGGAGTCAGGTGGTGACATTTCTGTCCAGCTACATGTGGCTTTTTACCCGCTATTAATTTCAGTCACGGGAGTATGGACTTGGTTGTAACACCAGAGGGAGGCTCAGTATGAAGGCATCGCAGCACTCTGCCATCACGCAGTCTGAGCCGTGAATAAGGCAAGGTTAATCTGAAGGACTGCTGGGCACGAATTTACTCCCTTCAAAGGAACCAGACAATAAGAGCCACAAAAGCAGAAAAACTCAAAGCTACACATCCTTTAGCATTTCCTACCATGTATTTGATGAAGGAGGAAGGCAGAGTTCATTCAACATAGGACTTCCTAGCCCTGCATATCCTGAGATCTAAGTGTCAGTAATCCTCTCTAGGTACATACAGTTTTCTTTCATATTTATACAAAGAGAAATGCCTTATATTCAGACTGTTTGCTATGCAATCCACTAGCTACACATTTGTGGTCTCACTGAAGAGTATAGCTACTCTAAGTAGAAAAATGTAACTTTTTACCTATATGGAGCTGTTTTTTTTTTTTTTGATTCTTCATTAATCAGAGGCACCTTTTCACACTGAATTAATAGCTGTTTTTTCTCAGCCAAGCCGAAAGGTTCTTTAAC
>VXAA01004295.1:479166-495007 GCA_013399115.1 Anseranas semipalmata
CTAGCTAATCCCCCCTCTCCCCCCCCCCCCCCCCTTTTTTTTTTTTTTTTTTTTTTTTAATACTCTGAAAGCGTGCACGAGAACCACTTCGAGTCCTCCCTCCCTTCCCACGCGCTTCGCCCTTCCTCCAGCATCCCCCAGCCGGATTCCCGCTCTGTTCCCCGAGAGGCGGGGGGCACCCGGCCGCCGGCGCCCGCCCGCCCCCGCTCAGCCGAGCCGAGGGGAGCCGGGCGCGGCGCCGCTCCATGCCCCCGGGCGCCGGCGGGGCGCGGGCCGTGTGCCGGCGATGCCCGGGCGGTGAGGCTGGAGCTCCCCCGCGACGGGAGGCGGCCGCTCGCTAGGTGTTTCCAGCACGAAGCGGGGCTGCAGGTAGGTGAGCGGAGCGCTGCGGGGCTGCTGCGTGTGGCCTGAGGGGTGGGGGGGTGCCGGGAGCTGCGGCTGCCGCCCTCCCGCCGCCCAAAAGTTGCGGAAAGCCGGCTGCGGGGTGAGCTGCCTCCGCCGCCCTGCCGCGGCCCCAGCCGGGCTGCCGAGGCAGCCTGCTCCCGCCCTGCGACGGGGGAGCTGCAAGCGGTTCTTGTTTTCCTTATAATTTGAGGTATTTTTTTTTATTCAGGCGGACACTTCGGCCTTTCTGCAGAGCCGCGGGGGGCTAGGGGAGCCCACCGATCTGTCAGCCCAACTGTTTGGGTAGAAGGGTGGCCGCTAACTTGCTGCACCCTCGGGGACTTGGGGTTTTGGAGACCGGACGCTTTATCGGACGGCTTCGGAGAGGGGTTAAAAGAGTGTGGGGTCGCTTTAGGAATCCTTTAAAAAAGGAGCTACAAAGAGATGGTTTCTGGCTCCCTTTCTTCCCGTGTGTAACGCTCCCCAAGTTGTGGTGTGTAGAGTATGAAACCCCTCTGCGTTGCTTTCTTTCCATTTCAGTGAACTCATTTACCTCCTAAATACACTACAGGTTCTGTATTCCGCAGTGAAAAGGCTTTTCCCTTGTTCCATGCCATTTATAGCTTTGCAAGACAAAGTTTTAAAATGAGCTGCTTTGTTCCCTTGAACTGTAGGATCGGACACCCCGTTATCTGTGCAAAGAATAAAGAGCAATAGCTTGCACTGCCTTGTGAGGAGTTGCCGTACATGCCTCTGCTGTGTGGTTCATTCTTACCAGGAGTTAAAATCATTGCTTGAAGCATTTTAAATTATATGTGTACTTACAGTCGTCTCTTTGCAGCTTTTGCTCGGAGATTATCAGTATTTTTTTAAAGCACTAAGCACTTCCCTGCTACCACTCACCCCCCAGTAGACTCCAGCTCTGTATTTAAAGAACCGGGCTTTGGCTCCTGAAGAACCGTCAGTTTGAATTATAAACACACTCAACCCCTATCCCTGGAAGCCCCATAAAACATTCGGGGTCTTAGGGTCTTCTCGCAGCACTGGATACATTTAAATTACTATTGACTAAATGATAATTGTTATCTGGTTTCTCTGTCTTACCAAGTAGTTTCAGACATTAGCATTCAGCCTGCTATATGTTTAACACTTTAAAGCTACTTTCTGGGCTGATCCAAGCGAAGTCAAATTGATACGTTAAGATTATTTTCTGTAGCATAAGGTACACACTAAAAAAGAGTAGTTCAATGGCACTAGGAATACAGCTGAGCTGAAGTTGGGAAAGAGCATACTAAAGCATTTTTATCAGGGGCTGCAAGGGTTACATCTGTTACACTTTTTTCACAGTAATTGCACAGTCATTTCGTACTGATGTCTCTAAATTATTTTGTGCATAATTAAAAGTAGCAAAGTAATTCATATAAATTTCATTATGAAAAATTTATTTTGGGCAGCTGATACTGCTGAGGCACTATTGAAAGCTACGCGTTTTTTGGTTTCATAAAGTCCCAATTCCCAGAACTACAGTGCTGCTACTGTTCTAAATGTAAACTACCCAAGTACCGTCGTTTTAGTGGAAAGCTTTGCTCAATTAGTTGATCACAGGTCAGGATTACTATTCAGTGTTTCCACATGTTGTTTGAACATAAGGGGGCTTTCAAAAACGTGGTATTAATTTTAGATATGCTGCTGGTGGTGGGTGACTTTGAGATAAAATCTTGATTCTTGTCATACGGTTTTAATCAGAGAATGACATCTAATGTGGCAGCATCTTTTATCATACCAGATATATGGGGTAACCTTTTTCTCTGTCTCTTCCTATGAGCAGAGAGATCTCAGCTTTCCATGTAGGTGCTTGTAATGCACTTGATAATTCTGGTAGGGAATACATGAATAACTAGTTCTGTACGGAAGTAAATAGATGTGTCTACAGATGGATATTGGAGATTGCTTTACTGGCAAGTTGCAAAGTGATGATTCATTGAACCCTGCCTAGATTTACATAAAGCAAATAATACTTTACACTGAATTGTGGCAGCAGAAAAACATGTAGCAGCCAAGAAGTTCCGTAATTTCATCACAGGTGATGACAGGCTTGATAAAGGACCTCTTTACAAACGCAGGCTATATGTTTTTGATGAGCAAAACGTACCATGGAATTTTTTAGATCTGAGCATCTTTGTACTTAAATTTATTGCTGGCTGTATTACTACTTACCAACCTGTGTAAAGCATGAGTAGTGTATTAGCAATATATTGCATTAATTATATTGTATGTTTTACTTACTGTAAATAAGTAATAGAAAAATGCTAACTAGTTATTGTGTTAAAGGAAATCACTGACTTTGGAAGGCAGAAAAATCACATTACCTAATACTATACATCTACCCAAAAATGTGATCACCATCTTGAAAAATTGTTCTGAATAGTACAACTATCAGTGAGCAAGCAGTTCTATGTCCCTGTTTTAACTTCTGCAGTATTTTATTAGAATGCTTCATTAAGTCACATTATTCTACAGCTGTTTGTTCACTGAGAATTAAAATAAAAATCAGGAAGTTTATCCAGCAAAGCAGTAGTATTTCCTTTGTTATGTACTGAAAGTTCAGACAACAACAACAAATAATCCTTTAGCATCACTGTGCCAGAAACACTGAGTACATTCTATTTTTGTGATATATGGATGGCATTTACTGATGCAATTCATCAATGTATTTATTAGTCAAACGTCATCAAACAAAGAAAATAAATGAAAGTAAACAAAGACTGCATGATGATACAAAGGCTACAGCAAGTGAAGACTCTATAAATCTAATTAATTAATGTGCAGTCTCATATTTATAGTTTATATTTAAACATCTCATTCAAATGACATGTTTGTTGTCTTTCTCCCATTGATTTTCTACTACGGCTCCAGATAATTCAGGTAGCAATCGCTTTTCATTTGAAAATGCATTTTCTATTTTCCTTTTGAAATGCTGAATTTTAAAGGGATTGAGACAAAAGTTGTGTTTGGATGAGTATAACAGAAGGGTCCTCCTATGTCAGCAGAGCTCAACACTGACCTGGCCCCGTTCATGACAATTTTTATGTGTTAAGAGGGGCATCCTCAACTGATGTAGACTTCCATTGCTCCATTGAAGTAGTTGAAACTCTGACATTTTAAACCAGCTGGAGATTTGCTCCATTATCTTTAGATCACTGAATTTGTGTGCACTTAAAAAGGATTTCACTTGCTTTTTTTAGGGTGAGGAAGCATTTACATACTATCCTGAGCTTCACAGAATCCATTGTAAGTGGATTTGAAATAGTTTTTAAATACAGAAGCCCACTGTTGGAGCTATTTCAACAAGAAATTTGGCCCAGTTACTCAGTTTTGTGAGCTGTCAAGATAAACTTTGAAACATTCCTCATAACTAAGTCAGATTTATAAAACTCATCAGCCATGGGAATGAATGCAGAAGCATCAACAACGTCATTCATTTTCCTGGTGACAGCTACGGAGCTGTCTCCTTTTGCTCTTGGTAGAACTTGGAAAGGTAGTGATTTCTGTGCTTTGATTCTATACACACCCTTGCCAGCCACTCTTAGTTACCATACAGAGTCAGTTATTTATCAAAAGAGAAGACAAAATAATAATGGCCACCTAATGTACTTTTTCCTACTGCTAGTGGAAAAGAGTCACATTTTTTAAGGTAAACAATTGAAGGCATTTTTATAGAGCTTCTTTCATGCAGTGTATTTTGAAAAACACTTTCAAAGAAGAGAGAAAAAATAAAGACAATGCTTTACAGTACTAGCTATGGCAGGACACTACATGCTTAAATAAAATGGGAAGAAGTCACTAAAAAAAGCTTTCTTAGCTTTTTCTTGCGTTCTGCTACGTTAGAACACTGATTTGTAGAAAGCACTGTAGCAGCTGCTATTGCTTAATGTGGCACTAGAAAATGCTTTGTATGGATTTGATCCCTAGTGCTTGCAGTACAGAAGCAATTGTGTATATAATTGCATGTGTAAAAATTGGAAAGTTGGGTTTGTCCCTTGTTTAAAGCTCATCAAACCTCATAGTCTGTACTATGTTAACGGCTTACATTTTTGAGGAGCCCCACTTCACGTCTTGCTGATCTTGTAATAGGAAACCTGAACACAGGTCTCGCAGCACCAGGACAGCACTGTATGCAGCCTCCTCTGCTGCAAGCATCCCTTTAACAATGCCAAGGGGAGAGCCATAGTACGGGGAAGCTCACAGATGAAAGCACACAGAGGTTTTTTAGACTGTTAGTTGTTCGATAGTCTACGCTTAAATCATGAATCTGAACTAGGGCTGCATAAAGGGCTTTAGATTGCCAAACTTTGCAAGTTAATAACTGCACAAGCACAGTTCAATGAACCTATTCAGTTGTATAAATAACAACATGATTAAGAAATGGACTACTTAGTATGAAACATATTTGAAATAAATAACCAAACTTTTACTTTTCGTTGTATGCTGGCCTCTTGCTGTGTGGAAGATTTCTTGCCTCTGTTGCAATATTAACATCCACTATTTGAAGATGAGGCACTGGACGAGATGGACCATTGGTTTGATCTGATAAAGCAATTTCCTTTCCAAAATGCATGGAGGTGTAATTGCAGTACTGTATATTTTAACTGGCTTATTAGAACCAGACTGTAATTGTCAACTGTTCTGTTTTTGCTTTATTTTTCTTTTTTCTTTTTAAAAGCATGATATAATACATTTTAAAATAAGTCTCTCAGTAACATCCAGTCTCACACCAGCTCCTTTGCAGACAGGAGCACAGACCCGACAAGTCTCTCACATTCGCAATGATGCTCTCGTATCGGATTTTTCCTCCTGCTCCCCCAGTGCAGTTTCTATATCATGTATTGATAAGGCAGAGCGGTGGCCTCCAGCCCATCTCACCACAGACTGGTTAGCTATGTGGTGTGTGGCCCTCTGCTTGTTGTGCCATGGGACGGGGCACAGGATGTAGTGCTGCCCCTGGATCATCACATGGCTTTTTATGCTCATCTGATTATCTTTATATGGGGCACTCTTCCTGCTTACAGTCTCTCCCGGTGACCTCTCCCTCCCATACATGAGACCATGTATGACAGAACCTGTCTCAAAACCTCTGACGTGCAGGCTCCAACTAGGTGCCTTCTGCTGCATGACCACACAAATGGGAAACCTGTGAGCACTGGGTTAAAACTGTGCACTCTTGATCCCCTTTCAGTTGAGACTTTTCTGGTGTTTGTTCCCGTATAAGATTTCTGTTTGGCCTTTTGAGTTCTAGGCTCAACCGTAATTCGTCGTTAGCTGTTGTATCATTGCACTTAATGACACTGCGTAGTCCATCACAATGGCTTGGTAGCTCTGAGGAAAGATAATGGCTTTCTGTGTCATTTGTATGTAGCAGACTTTGAGATTTGGATCTTTTCCAAAATGGATGAGAGTTAGTACCATGTGAAGCTTGTTTCATGGTTTATCTAAAATGAGTTAGTAGTCTTAGTTTGGATTTTACTGTAGAACTGTCCAAGCCACAGAAGTCACCACTGGCAAAAATGAGGATGTGCACCTGCTGTGTGCACAGCAAGGCAAAAACTGAGCTCTGAACAAGCAAGGCATTTCAGCTGCAAGCATGTAGCTTCAATGGGACTAGTCAAATTAATTATGTGCTTGCAGACTTTTCAGAAGCAAGCCCGAATAAATGTTGCCAACTGCTTGGAGTGATCGATGTTGAAGGCATGTGGGTGGGGTGCTGCTGAAACAGCTATGTTTGTGTCTGTATTCTGGGTATAAATTCAAGACTTGAGCTTTGTTTCAATGGATTGTCAGACCCACAGCTTCTGTAAACATTCAATCCCGCTATATTCAGAACAGAGACTATATAACAGTAGGTCATTTTCAGAAAGATGCTGCAAGTACCTACCCTGTATTATAGTTAGAAACTACAATTACAATCATGTAATTCTTCAAATGTGATGTTACTGGCATGGCTCTGAAGTAAAATAGCACTTTCTGACAAAGTATATCAGGCTATGGTATTCCTGCAAGAAATGAGGTCATGTTTAAAGCTTAACTGCAGAAAAAAGATCTGTTTCTGTGCCATGGCAGGAGAAGAATACCCACTCTGGACTGCGTTACCTGTGTTTATTACCTGTGTTTTTTTTTTTTTTTTTATCTATATATTATAACAAATAAGCTATACTTAAATAAGATGGTAAATTTTATCTTGAGGTTTGGTAGCAGTAGTAAATAAAGAGAGATAAGTTCTGGTATATAAGTTTACTGGAATCAAGATGAGAAAGATCGTATTTGTATGCTAACATAACATGCTATAAATTCAGATATGATGTTATCTGCCAATATGGTTAATGTTGCCTGACACTTCTCATTATATGATCCTGCTTTTCTTCTGTTCAGTCTAAAATAGTGAGGGATATCGCTTACATTAGAATTAAGATAATACTGCAAACACACTGCCGAAGTGTCCAGACCTTCATAACCAAGGCATTAAACTGATATTTGTGTAATGCTCAAAGAAAGAAGTAGCCATGAATCCAGGTGCTGCTGAATTCTAGCCATGGGAAATGTATTTTTGCCTCCCATGTGGATTCATTCTCCTTTATTGCAACATGATTTTATAATTTTCTGCTTATATAAACATTATAATTTGATAGAATCTTGGTGATTGTACCGCAGTTTTTCCTTTACCACATAGATAATCTTGTGGTCAAAAATTAACAAAACAAAAGAACATAACTTCAGGTAACTCTCTTCCTCTTTTCAGATGCATGTGTTTCATCTGGGAATCGGAGCCCACATGCGGCAGTGCTTCACACATCACTTCATGCTTTTAGATGACTGTACGAGGATGTAAGGGGCTTTAGCCCTCATGTTTGTGGAAGTTGGTGTGGCCTGAATGCCCTGATCTGGTTGTGACCATGCAATTGCACAGCTGCCTTGTCCCATTCTGATCATGCCTGCATCCTCTCACGTAATTGTTGGGGTCACCGCTCATGTGAAAATGTACTAGGAGAAAGTTTGGGCTTAGCTCAGCCTTTTTGAGCTTTCCCTTTGAGGCTGCGATGTAATTTTTTTATTTTTGTTTCTACCAGTGTAATTATTCCTAAATGTTTCAGAATTTCTTTGGCGTTGCTTTGATTTGTTGCATCTGTTATAAATACATATTTGATGTCTGGCAAATACACACTTCACACTCTTATAAAACGAAGCATGCTTTTTAAAGCATACTCAGAGCAATTGGTACATAACAGTTACTATGTTTTCTTCTCAGAAGAGAAATTATAAACTTGCTAATTACTCACCTATATTAATTCTAAATAAAACCCCATGTGACAAAAGTGCTGATGCAGCTATCACAATAGCTGCATGAATGCACTCTCTTCAATAATCTTGTTCATTCCCACTTTAAAAATTGAACTCACAGTAATGACACTTGTATTCCCCTCTTCCTCATCATCCACCCAGCCACTTATAACTTAACTTTTTCTCCTCTAGGTCTCCTTGCCCTTTCTTTTCTTTTCACTGTTCAACTCATCTGCATTGGTGTCAGATCATCTTTCTGAATGTCAAGTAAATGTAGTCTGCAGTCAGTATTACCAAATTGCTTTCCTGCCAAAAAAGTCTCTTTTCATATGCCATGACCCATCATCTCACAGTTAGCTGCGAGTCATTCGGATTCCCAAATTTACAATATATTTTCTATTTAATGAGCTATTAAACATTATGCACTTTTTAACTTCATCTTTTCTGACTAACTGCATTCCTCCTGATAATTATAGCTTTAGAAAGAAACAATTAATTTGAAACCAATTCTGCAATAGAAGTGACATTATTTAGATAGCATTCCTCCATATCTATGCTCTAGGGATTATCTCATTAGAATATATTTATATTTGGAAACTCCTTAAGACCATTATGTCAGTCCAATAGCCACCATGTTGTCATCAATAATGTAGACAAGACTACTGCATATGCTATTTTAATACCACACAAAATGAAAATAGATACATGGATGGGTGAGTAGTTTAGTTTTGTTTTGACTAAATTTAAAAAATCAGTTTATGTTCTTCCTCCACCTCAGAAGAACATTTTGAGTAAACATAAATTAAATACAAACACAAATAATATTTCATACATATTGCATAGAAGTTATGTTATTCCCATGTATTTTTTCATTAATCGTAATATTCAATTGTTAGAATAATTTTTCAAATTAAGTAGTTATCTGAGAAAAATTTTGTAAAAATTGCAGATGACTTAGTAGTGATGAGTGACTTCAATCTCTGTAGCTCATAACTTACATTACCTTTGTATATTTATTAAATCCAGTAATATCTACTAGTTCAAGCTACATAATCCTGGTTCTGTCATTGTGGTTAATTATATCTAGTTAATGGACACAAACTAAATGCTGTAAATATATATATGCATTCTGCTAATAGCTTAGCTTGTGCTAAATCCCAATAACTTTTCCATGAATTCTAATATATATATATGTGTATATTTTCTCTGCTACTTAGAGTTACACTTTAGCAAAATATGGAAATGACTGACAGAAGGAAACTTTGTCTGTGATCTTGCCATGGCAGCAGGTAGAAATGTACATTTTAAAGTCTTCACCTTTCAGCTTTGAACCCTGTGTTCAAGCTGCAGTAAAAGTGAGTCTCTAACAGCCTCCATTTGTTGCCTATCAGAGCTTGTGTCCAGTTCTCACAGTTACTTTGTGGGAACAATATTGAAAATATTACAGGGGGAAATTTCTTTTCTCTGAATCAGTACATACTAAATACTGGCTTAAAATGAGTGCAATATACATATGATACGTGATATGCGTATGGGGACACTAAGTTCACAACTTATCTATGTCTTAGATGCCTTTCCACTCCCTTTTGAGTGAATAGTTACGTGCACAGTTAAGTGGTTCAGTAGACAGCTTTACTTCCCTCATTTTTCTTGAAGCTGGCATGTTTTGGTCCAGTACTGCTTCAGTTCGGTTGCAAACTTTTCTGGTTTCTTGGTGAAGTAACATGACAGGCCTGATTCTGTCACCTGAAATATTTCTCACCAGTAAACGATTAAGGTAATTCCAAGCTGCATTTTTAAAGCAAACTATCTTTTATTCCCCCAAACTTCCTAAATCCTACCTAAACTTTACCATTTTATTGGAAAAAGCAACAAGCTATTGTTCAATCCTTATGTCCACAGTTATTCCGAATTGTGTATTTCAGTCTCTGTGTGTCTTTCTGTCAGCATCATAACTCAAGCAATTGTTGGTTTCCTTGGTCATGGCCTCCTTCCTGGAGACACAGTTTGTAGCTGTGTGTTTCTTTTAATTTCTGCAGGTATTCTGGTCTTGACGAGAAGATCTGCATAACTTTTATTAGGACCTGGAAATAAAATCTTTCAAATTACTGGCCCACCTACTGTGACTTCAGAGTTACTGCCTCTCCACGGATGTATCTATTCTTTTTATTTACATCTGGCACTTCCACTCGCTTACAAAAGACATTTATATCACAATAAATATAACAATCCTAAAAAAAGCTATGAACTGCTTACATATGAATAGCTACGTGACATTCAGAAAATTAGTGTGTATCAGTCTACATTACCAACAGAAACCTAGAGAGAAACCTGCATAATTTTGCTGTATACACAATACACTCCTGATTCAGCAGTGGGCTGTGGAGTTCAGATCACAGTAATGACAGACTGTAAGGATGTAGAGAGGTACATTTCTGTTATACCATTTTGGGGTTGTTGTTTGTTGGCAAAGTACTATTTTCTCAGTTGGTCTTTGCCACAGGATGAGTCAGCCCCATCATAAGGGTTTCAGGTATTAGATGGCTGCTAGTTTTGGAGGCAGAGGTGATGCTGGAGCTCACTGCATAATGATATGTTGGCTCCCACAGTGTAATTGTTTCTAGTCGAAATTATCATTTTTAAATCCATGTTCTCTTTACTCTGTTCTTTCCCGTCATCTCAGGAGAGTTCTTGAACTCATTTCATTTCCATGAAATAAGATGCCTGTGATTGGAGCCCACTAGAAAAGGAAATAGCATAATGGGCAAACTCTTCCTCTGTTTTATTTTGATCAGTTGCAGTTAAGGTTCTCTAGTGACAGCGGTCTTGATAAAGACGTTTAGTTTTTATCCAGCAGTTCTCTTTTGTGAAGTTGCTCTGGCTCCAGCCAGGCCTAAAGTAGGAACAGACTCTGACAAAAGAAGGAAATCAGAATGTGAGACAGTGAGGAAAATGCTGCCTTTTACTTTGACTAATGCTTTGTCATATTCTTTCCATTGTTTGGTGCTAGCCAGTGTTTCACGTAACACTGTTACAGGAGGACTTATGTAACGCTAACACTTGCAGGTCTTGAACAGTTCTTCCCGTTTTGGAGGAAAGAAACTGTGCCTGACCTCTGCCTTTTGTTCAATTTTGTGCTCTTTTCACGTTTGTTGAAGCAATTTCATCTGTGTTTCCCAGAAATCTCTAACCATACATTGGAGAAAGGTGTGCCTGCCTATGACTTTTCCATGGAACCCTGGTTTGTGCCAGGCCAGTTCATTCTTAACTGTTGTAAGTACTTTCTAGCAGTGAAGAAGACAAGACCATAACTGGAGAAGAGGAGAATGAGAATGAAGAGATTGTGAGTGTCCTTCCCTTTTTAATTTAAACGATCTTTAACTTAGACTCCTGTCCAGGAAACACTTTCTTGGAAAAATGAAACCAAATTTATTTTTCCATTAGATTTTTTGCAGTTTTTTTCTTTGTCTGTGATTGAATGAAAGATTGTCTTTGATCAGTACCTTCACACTAACAGTTAAGAACAGCTGTATACTTTCAAATACATGCTTCTACAAAAATTAGATTTCTAAGTTAAATTAATTGTAATGCTGGATTACTTTAGTACTGGTGTAGTAATAGAACACAAATTCTTGCTTTTCTCTTCTCCTGAGCTTTCATCAGCATAATAATTTATAGTAGTAATTTTCTAAAAGAGTTTTAATTTACCAGTTAAATTTCCAATAAACTTGTCATGATTCCTGAAGTAAGTCTATTTTTCTTCTCTTTACTGTTTGAGGGCACTTCTTCCCATCCCTGAATGCTTTCAAGCCTCTATTCCTTTCTCTCTCTTTGAGTGTAGCAATTATTTTGCCAGTCCATTATACATATACACCTTTAACACCGGGCTTCTTGGCAGGTCTAAATGGTCTGCAACTAGTTCTGAATAAAATAGCTAGCTATTTTTAATGCTAATACTAAGACTATAGCAAAATATAAAAGGGATGTAAAAACAAGGGGTCTCCTTTGTCTTACTCTTCAGTTTCTCTCTTCCAGTTGGTAGCCCAGGTTGTCTTGGCTCATGCAGTTGCTCTAAGATCTGTGTAACACAGTAGCTTTTTGAGAAAAAGTTAAAGGGCTTCAGCAGCAGGACAGAGATGCATCTAATTTTGTAACTGCTAGCAGTCCTGTTGTTAGTGTTGGTTATTAAAATACCATCATACCTCTTCATGGTTAACTCCATGTGTTCAGTTTCTCTGCTAGCTCTCAATACTTTAAAGATTTCAGACTGAGTGCCACATACCTCCTTTTTAATTTTGGTCTCTGAGGTGATGAAGGAACTTGAAAACCTGCTCAGATGGCCTAAATCTGTCAGAGAAAAGAGCGTGGAGCCCTTCACATAACCATTGCAGATACTCTGAAATTCACTCTATGAATCTCTGATAATAAAAGCTGTTTGGGTGGCTGACTGTGATTGAAAAGGTGAAGGTGGAGCCACCTTTCAGCATTTTCAACACTAATAAAATTTGTAGCTGGAATTTACCTTTTTCTCTGGAAGCTGGAGAACAGCTACACTTCTGTTTTACCATCATCTTTTGTTACTTGATTGGCCTGAAAATCTTTTTCCCAGTGATTCAATTTTATGATTTGGAATGATACAGCTAGGTGTAGCAGTAGTCTCATAGTATTATGTTTCTTTGCTTGTCCAAAAGTATGGTAGTAATTTTATTTTTTTGAAGTTATTCTTTTTAATTTTGAAGCCTCTGCTCAAAAACATATTAAATCCCCTCGTATTTTGAGAAAAGTAATAATGGTGCATCATCAAATAAAATTCCTGAGCAAGCATAAAAAATCTGAAACAAAAATTGTTCTAGACATCTTCCTCTCTTTAAACAAACAAACAAAACCCCAAACAAGCTACATGGGATTAAAAATAGATAGGCCTTTAGTTGTGATTAATTTTATTTTTACATAAAGAACCTTTGCAAAGACATATTGCAATGTAGTTGCAATTTCCTAATTTAATGATAATAGAAACTCCTTCAAGTGATGTGCAGAGGGTAGAAGTCTTTGTGTGTCACCTTTGTGACATTTTAAAGAGAAGTCCAGTGTTGCTTGTTTTCTGGTGTTGAAAATTTGGTCATAGCCTACCAAAGAGGACATTAGAGACAGGATTCAACTTGAGACTGACACCTAAAATATGTTTCTACTTGTAACTATCTACATGTGATGCAGTTGCTTTAACTTCATAGTCAAGGGAGATCTAGGGTAGGGTTCAGGTGCATGACATCATCTTAAAGACTCTAGAGTATCTTGTCTGGCCTCCAAGTGCTACTCCAGATGGGTGCAGAATCTGATATGCCTTGCCAATCCCTTCCTTTGAGGCATCTCAAATGACACTAGATGGTTTTGTTTAGGGACCTGAACCGCTGAATCCTGTCCTTTATCAACAGATGTGTAGAGTGATTCTATTTGCACTAAAACAGATACCTACTTTGGACCAGCTGAATTGTACTTCAAGTGACGGCAAGTTGAGTAATTTGCCCTAAATTTGTGATTTAACAATCTGTAGTGAGCATTTTAAATGTGCCAGAGTATCTAAGATACTTGGATGGGATTTATAGCACTGTTTCAGATCTATAACATGAGACTCATGGGCATGTCAGATATTGTGTTTAGTCAATTCATTTGGGTACTTACGTTTCAACACCCAAATTTAGGTATCTTAATCTTGAACTGAATCCTGTCCCAAGATCTGATAGGTGACAGGAAGAATAGTAGCATCATATACAACAATTACAAAATTAATTAACCTTGGGGACAATTTCTGCTAAAACTTTATTTTCAGCTCTTTCTCTGTGTGTCATTTAGTGATGTAATCTGATGCAAAATCCTAACTTGTGAAAAAATACCTCTGCTCCAAATTCAAAAGCTGGATCTTCATCTGAGGCCTGAAAAGGTTCACAAGAAAGTTATAACCTGATTAGCAAATTGGGTAAACCAGATTTAATGTTTCTGATAATTCTAAGAGGAATAAACAGAGAATAACTTTTTTCCTTTTTTTTTTTCTTTTTTTTTTCTTTTCTTTTTTTTTTTTTTTAAGCAGGACTGGAAAGGATGAATTCAACTTTCATTCTAAATCATAAAGTGCATGACATTAGATAAATGTTATGTCTCAGGTCAACTTTTGTTGCTGAGAACATTGTCTAGAAGGATAGTTAACTTCAGAACAAGCATTTATTGTACTGTAGTGTAATAGGCAGAAAGGAGAGGAAGAGTTTCCACATGAATGAATAAGTATATACTGAATGAGTGTAAAAATCTACGTATGGAGTTTCAGAGCAATAAACCAAATGTACAGTCTTGAAAAAGGTATATTCTATGTTCATTATTTTTGTGACAGTGGCACCTAACCGGTCAGGAATGAGGTGCTGCACAAAGACAAAGCAAAAGATCTTGCTGTCCTCTATTTCAGTTCAGCTGCAGGATTGACCCCTGCAAGAGAATCTTTCAGTCCTCAGCCCTCACGGCAGCTGCCTGCCACTGGGTCTATAGCTGTAAGTCTGAACATTGTCCTAGCTGCAGCAGTGGTCCATGTGCCTTGAACTAGCAGGATTGAGAAGTATATAACTTCCAATGTGTACCAGTATTTTATCAAAACAAACAATGAGAGTGTTATAAAAATTTTCTTTGTGGTTTTGATTTTCTCATCAGTGATTTGACTGTGATTCATTAAGTTTCTTTAGTCTAGCTGTTATGTAGAATATAGGTCTACTGGCATCAGTCCCCAGACTCCCATTGTCCTCAATGGAACTAGACAGGATCAATGTACAGAACTGGATTTGAAAGAAAAAAAAAAAAAGGAAAACAGAAAACAAATCCGAACAACTCTCCTTTGTCTATAATCAGAGTAAATCATGTAAGAAGTATGTCTTTAGTACTTCTTAGACTATTAAACTCTTTAGTGCAGAATTACAGAGAATCTTAAATATAAGAAGTAGTTTTGCTTATCATTTGTCCTGTGAAGTGATTCTTAGGGTAGGCAGCAACAGTTGAAGTAATTTGATTAAAAAAATGCTTGGGCCCTAATCCTGACATAATTAGGCAGTGTACCCTCTCTCCTAATCCCATATCCCCCTCTTTTTTTCTTCCACAGCATTCCTCTCTTTGCTCCACACTCTCAGCAAAATAATTTTTGACTGCATTTTAGTTTGTGGAGGGTCTTCAAGGCTCATTACTATTTCTAGACTACTAAAAACATGTCTTGATTTCCCCAGTATCCCTATTTGAGAAGCTCTTGTTGCAGACCACTTGTATTAGCAGAATGTCAATATGTGACTAATTAGAGATGAAATGCCCAATGAGTATTGAGTAATGCAGTTTTCTAACTTTCTAATTAATGGCAAAACACACAAAAATGTTAATTATGGTTGGAAAGATCCTAAGTACCATTTTGTGAAGAGTTCTTTTAACTTTAATTGCAAGAAATGGTGCAAATAACTGAAGATAAAATATTTGGGAAAAAAAAAGGTTTCTCATGCCACATATAATACAGATATAAAATATTTTATGGCAGGTAAAATTGTAAGCTCCTGCAGGAATTTGAGGATATTAATTCTCTTAGTGCATAAACATTATCCTTCTTACATACTTAGCTGCCTCCTTTTATAACAACAACAACAAAAGGTTGGAAATTTGCTTTTAAAATGCTTATACAGTGAAAAAACATTTAAAAACTCCTAGTATATTATTTGTGATAACTTGCGATAGCTGTTATCAGAGGTTTCATAACTAATGACCTAATCTGTCTTTAAATGTTAGAGTGGATAGATATACCTAGATTGATGGATACAGTTTAAAACCCTAGGGCCTGTCTATAATGGAAAGAATTAGTGTCAGCAATTTGTACCGCTGAACTGATGCTGAACACCAGGTAAAAATGAATGAAGGATGAACTTTGTTCAGCCCAGTTTCAAAATAACCATTACAGGGTTTTAACCATGCTATAAGCATGCACATGGCTAGAATGCCCATGAAGAGTGTGGTAAGTTTAAAACAAGACATCTAATTGTTTGTAATAAGGCAATACTACATCTGCTTCGGGTCATTGTTTTTTTTTTTTTTTTTTTCCGAGTTTCTACAAAAT
>VXAA01004295.1:504993-517101 GCA_013399115.1 Anseranas semipalmata
TTTTTTTTGACTGTAGATATTGATGCAGATGCAGTAGGGAACTAACATATATTCTGGTGTTACTTTCTAAATGAGGTCTCTAGTTCTGATTACCAGCAGTCTCTTTTGACAGCTGCTATTTTATTTCTGGAGGAGGAGGGGTCAGAAGTACCTCTTCCTTCTCAAAGAACAGTGCTGAGAGATGAGAAAGAGGTTTGGGAGAACACAGGTGGCACACCTACGATTAATTAGTTAACCATCTTACCTGCCAAATTCTTCAAAGTAAATTTTCTCATACAGTAAGTGTGATGTGAATAATTCAACCCTGATAGATATTTTTTCTGTTAAAAGTACCAGTAATTTGAATAAGTCCAAATTACCAAACCATCAAGTCACTTTGCAGAATCTATATTTTTCTTAACATTATGTAGGATTAAGACAAGTTCTGCAAATCTTATAGACAATAATTTTGCATAGTAATATTTTTATCTGTGATCCAAAGTAGATCTTATGGGATTCCACTAGAAACAGCACCAATAGAGAAGAATTATTTTTTGAGATCTCTCATTTAATCATTTTTTAATCCATTTAAGATGTGCTAAATTGATTTTGTATAATGCATTTTCATCAGAATGTCAGATGGTGCTGTGTCAAAGGCCTCATGGATGTCTAGCTATGTTATATCAACTAAAGTTGAAAATACTCAGCTTCTGCGGATATATTTCTAATCTATAAGAAATTTAATTTGGAGGTATTTAATGAGACTGAATCTAATAAAATCTACTTTCTGATTGAGGACTTGATCAAACATCTTTAAATCATTTCCAGGCAGACACACCTTACCATGGCTGGTTGTGAGTCCTGTGGATATCTTATTGTTTATACAGACTACTTATTGATTTAAAATTAAAAAAAAAAATAGTAAAATAAAAAATGCAAATTAATGTTTTATAAAACTTGGGGAAAAGAATTTTCAGCACAGTACAAAAATTTAAAGCATTCCTTTCTTTCTACTAGGAGCTACAGACCTTTCACTTGTCTATGTGCATTCCTTCAGGCAAACTCAGTCCACGTTAATCAGAAATAGCATCATGTACTGAAAAACTGTTATTATTTTTGGTATCTGACATGGTAATTTTAAAAATGGTTGTATGCTGAAGTATTTTATATGGTGTGCATGGGCTAACCTGTATTACATGTTCCTGTCATCTGCCTGTTGTAGGAAGTGGTTGCCTAAGATTGCTTTGAGCCTGGAATTCTTTATGCCAGACTCCTAAATTTCTGGGTAGGTTAATATTCCCTGGCTTTAAGCTGAGCTACCACTGGTTATGGATTGCTCTTCTTGTATGCTGTTTACAGAAAAAATAGTTAGGGTACACTTATAAATTATGCTTATTTTATAAGCATACAAGTCAACTAAACCCTTTGAGCTTTCCGTGCAATTATTTTCAAGCATGCACATGAATGTGTTTGTGAACGCATTTAGAAAAGGCTTCTGCTCTGATACTTATATTTACTGAATGACAGAATGAGATGCCTCTGTAGAGGGGAAAAAAGCAGATAAATTCCTCTGCAAATTATTCAAACTGACAGAAGAATCACTGAAGAGACAAAACCTGTCACATCATATATGAATTTAGACCGATATCTATCTGACCCATTTGCACCCATATTTGTATTAAATGTTTCATAATACTTATAGACATTTTGGTTTTAACTAATCTGTCTTCAAAGATATCGTGTTCCTTGTTCTCTAAACCTGAGAACTTCTCTGAATTTCCCTGACATAATCCTAGACATTTTGAAGAGTATAAAGCTGTTGATTATAGAGGCTGTATTCAACAGCTTCTTTTGTCTACCTTTGTACTGAGGTATTGCCGCCAAAACCTGAAGAAATATGTTTGTAGTTCAGTACAATAGATGAAACCTATCTGCAGACTAATGTTTTTCACTGATAGCTTCAATATTGTTGTGTCAGCATTGCTATTCTAGCATAAAAAATAATCTCATCCTTCCCGAAACTTCTCATATTAATAAAAGCAAACCAAGAGAAAGAAAATATTATTTACTCTTCAGAAGACTCTCTGTCTTATTTGTTGTGTTTAATTTATGGGACAATTTACAAATAGAGATTATATGCATTTATATGGACCAGTCAAGTAGTTTTTAAGTAGTGGCCTGTACAATTTCTCATTTGCATACACCTGATGCATCGTGAATGTTCGGTCGGTAGCATAACCTGATTACAGTTTTCTGCGGGGGGCAAAATAACCGTTAAAAATTCTTAACATTTTAAGTTAAAAAAGTGTTAAAAATATGTGGTTAAGTTTATTATTATTCTCTGTCAGGTTGTTTTTCACTTTTCTCTCTCCTTAATTTTCCTGTTTCAAAATGTGGATTCACTGCATAATCTCCTGTTTCACAAGAGTATGGAAAGCAATTAAGAATACTTTTGGAATGGTTTGGCTCACAAAAGCCTTCCCCTGAGATAATTTCAACATGCTGAAAGCAAGCTCTGATTCTTGGCAGCAGAAAGAATTGAACCTTTTAAAAAGCAGGCTCCCAGTAAGCACAATTAAGTTATTCGACCAAGCGAAGGTTGAATTTAGCCTCTCAAATAAACAACTCTGCCAGCTGCATCAGTACTGCATCGGTCCCAAATTCCCCCTTCTTTGATCTGGCATGGCAAATCCATGAAGAGGAACGGGTGAGAGTCTGTGTGTATTTTATAGTCTGTCAGATGGAGGATAGAACAAGGCCGAACTCCGCTGTTCCCTATGACATCAAGGGGACTCGTGCAGAGATCACGGGGAAAATAAAAGAGTTTGCCCCTAAAAATTATTTGTGTGTATTGTCACTTGGAGTCTCTGCTTCTCACCAGGCCATTCTTCTTCCTGTATTTTGCTTTCTTTTCTCTATCTTTCTCTCCTTTCTTCTGCGTTGAGACTTTTCATGCCCTTCCCTGGCGTTGTTTCTGTACCCCCTGGCTGGAGCAGCTGGCGTGCTTGGCGTGGTACTACAGGCGGTGGCTGTGTGACACTCAGGAGGAAGCAGCAGCCAACGAGGCAGTCCCTGCAAATGGGTCCTTGCTCAGGCTGTGTGCAGACTCAGGCAGCCCCAGCTGAGAGGGCCTTCAGTTCTGCCCACTTTTGGCTGTTTGCTGTGCAGCCAGAGAGATGGGGGTGGGTGACAATGTCCCCATTGTGCCAACAACACGCAGAGTGGTATGCACTGCTTCGTTAATGTTAGGACTTTTATGGCTGGTAATACCGAGATCAGTCTCTATATGATAGTTGTAGAAAAATAATAGCCGTGAATGAAATAAACGGTTCGTACCGCTAGTGTCTCCTAATGCTAAATTCTCACTCTTTAACAATGTTAAATCCTCACACATAGCATTCCTATATTCAAATACCTGAAAGAATTAAGCAGTGCTGGGGCCTGCAGGTCTGTGTTGGCACAGGAGAGGGTCTTGGCTCTCCCTTGGTTCCTCTCCTCCTCTGTGAGCAGCACTCTTTTTGGACAAAGAAACTCCATTTTAAGTTAGAGGGAATTTTCAGTGAAACTAGAAGGAGAGAGAGAAACTAGCTCTTTGAAGTAACCAAAGCTTTAGTCTTGAATATAATCTTACTAACATTTTGTTCATTTTGGCATTTTGCAATTTCGTTCCATCCCTGTTTCCTAGTAAACACTCATTTTTCTTAGACACTAGGTAATAACAAAGCTAGTTCTGAGTGAACTGTCATACAGCAAAGCTTTCCACAGAGGAGGGTATGGTAAATCTAAGCTCCTGCGTACAGGCACACTTTTACACATGCCCAGTTCCTAAAATGCTTTTGAGAGAAATAAAAACTCAGCAGAGTATACCTCTGTAGAAGTTACGCATAACCACTGTGATGGTTATGGTATACTGCATATACCAATGCAGTATAGGACAAATTGTCACCTAGTACTTTGGATCCAAAAATCATTACTATTTTTCTTAAATTTATCACTACTCCTGCACTCCAGACAGCTATATTAGTCCTTCCATGGCTTTTCTGACAGTCAGTAAAGACCATAGGCACATCCAGAGGGCAGGCAGTTCAGCTCATCCACAGATAGCTTTGAGCTATCCTTTTTTCACCCTGCAGATGAGCTGTACTTCATCCTCATCAGTCTTCAGAAATAAATCTTTTCATTAAAGGGAGCTGCCGAGAATGCCTTAAGTTTTGAAGATGATTTTCTGCCTAAGCTGTGCCACTCTAAAATAGTAAGCACCTTTCTGTGTATGAAGGAATGCCTCTTATTTCATTTCTCTTTTGCATCTGTAAGAGGAAACCTGAACCAACGATAAACTGCAGAACAACAGTAAGCAATATAACTGCTGATTGATTCTTCTTCTTTAATTTCATTTAATAATTAATTAAGAAACCTTGTCTTTTATATGAGTTTTGTGGTTAAGTTTTATTTTTCCAAATATATCACATTAAAACTTCTCACTTTGTATCCTTGTAGGATGCACCAAGTTACACACGTGAAATTGAAGTTATGGTGGCATCTTCATATTTCAGATCTTTCTTGTCAGACCTTGATATTTTGGTATTACACCAGGCTTTTTTTTTTTTTCTTTTTTCAAAAAAGATGAGTTTTGAACATCTGTATTTCAGGAATATGTATAGTTCACCTAAAAGGATTGCAAATTGAATCATGTATCTACTTAAATATTTTGAGTCCAGACATCATTTTATTCCATGTATTTGTCATGGGGATAAATACTACATAGAGAAAAATATTTGAGGTTTATTGGCTTAGACACAGGGATGCAAAGGTAACAGAGCAGATAAGCTGTAATATTGAGTTGAACATTACAATTTTTAGCTGGTTAAGTTTATTTCAAGGTTGTGATTATGATGGTGATTGTGGCCTAGTAACAGTTAAAAAGTCAGAATGGTCCAGATAGTGGGAAGAAGATTTGCAGTTTCCAGAATGAATGAAAAATTATTTTGCATGTATCGGTAAAGATTGCCATAAAGCTTACTGTAGTTTAGTTAGAAGAAGTTTCTTAAGTGCTCATATGTAAGATGTGTTGTGGGGCATTTAATTCCAGCATGCATTCCAAGAATTCTTGAAAATTTTTGGTTGCTAATAAATGTCAAAATAAGGAAAAAAGCAAGATGAATAATGAAGTAAAATCTGTGGTGACTGATCTTTATGAATACAATAAAAATTAAAGTTTAGTTTTCATCTAATCTTGGAACAGAACAGATGTGCACCTTGGTAGTGCAAAAGTTCATGTGCATTCTTCCTTCTCTTTTAGCTGAGAAAATAACTGAGAAGTTTTTGAAAAGGTCATCAGTTTCTCCATGGTCAGTGAATCTTCAAACTGTGGAATATCCAGATGTTTTTCAGAGGTATCATTACCACACAGCTGAAAGGGGAGTAATCCATTATCTGCATGACTGTTTTCTAAATAGCAACAAAACTTCATTAGGAATATTTGGCAATACATAAAATGCCAAAATGGAAGTATTTGAACACTGACGGTGTATTCTTATTTGTATTTATTAATGCTAATTTTAACTTAGAGAGACATCACTCTGTTTTCAAGTTAAGAGAGTTTATTTTCTTCTAGTTACTTAACCAGCTCATATATGCTGCATCCTATAGGAAGGTATGAGAGAGAGAGGTTATCACTTAAATTTAGGATTATAGGCTCACAGGATAATTCAGGGGTCTCAGAAGTCCACTCCTGCTCAAAGCTGCATCAGCTATGAAGTCAGACTGGGTTGTGCAGGGCTTTATCTAGTCTTGTCTTCTAAATGTCCAAGATGGCAGACTGCACAACTTCTCTGGGCAATCTGCTCCCCTGCCTGACTATCCTCATGTTGAAATTTTTTTCTTTAAATCCAGTTTGAACCTCTCTTGTTTCAGCTTATGTCCAATGTCCTGTCCTCGCACCATGAAGAAGAGCTTGGCTCCATCTTCTTGCTGACCTCCCTGTAGGCAGTGGCTGGCTGCTGTTAGGTACCCCCAAAGCTGTCTCTTTTTCAGGCTGGTCCCTCAACCTCTCCTTGAAGAGCAAATGCTCAAGCTCCAGCCTCCGTGGGAGCCCTCTGCTGAACTCGTTCCAGTTTGTCCATGTCTTTCCTGTACCGGGGAGCCCAAAACTGGAGACAGTTCGATAAGGCCTAGTGAGTGCTGAATAAAGGAGGACAATCCCCTTCCTTGATTTGCTGGCTGTCCCTTCTAATACAGCCCAGGAGGCTGGTGGCTGTCCTTGCTACCAGGGCACGTGACTGGCCCATGCTCAGCTGCCCAACAGGGCCCCCAGGCCTGTTCCTTCAGGGCTGCTCCCCAGCTGGTCTCCCTCAGCCTGTGCTGCTGCAGGGGAGCTCCCCTCCCTGAGGCCGTGCTTGGCTTTTCTCCTTGCTGAATTTAATGTAGTCCTTTTCAGATGTTTCTCCAGCCCAGCTGGGTCTCTGAATTGCACCCTGGCCCTCCAGCATATCAGCTGGCCCTCCACAGCTTGGTGTCATCTGCAAACTTGGGAGTCCACTCCATTGCCTCCTCCAGGTCACTGATAAAAATACTGAGCAGGACAGGTCCCAGGATAGGCCCCTGTGGTACTACATTTCTTACAGGCCTCCAGGCAGGGTATGACATGTCAACCACTACCCTCAGAGTCCTCCAGCTGCCCCATGGGATCCCACCTTCCAATCCCCTGAACAATCAGCAGTCTGCTCGCTCACCTGGAGTCCAGGCTCTGTGCTCAGCTGTGCTCCTTCCTCGCCCCTCGTAGGATTTTGGACCCCACTATTGCGTGGTCACTACAGCCATAGCTGCCACTTGACTGTCATGTTCCCAGCTGGCTCTTCCTTATTAGTGAACAGCAGATGCTAGCAAGTGTTGCCCCGCTTGGCCCACCCAGTACCCTGGCACCTCCAGAAATATTGACCACTTGCTTTCTGCTGCATTGCCTTTTCAGCAGATGTCAGGGATTCTTGAAAGTCATAGAATGAAAATTTTCAACCATGTTTCTTCATCTACTAAAGCAGTTTAAGAATTTAAAAAGATACTTCATTTGTCAGTTTTTAAGACATGAAAATATTGGGACATGCTCCTTCAAGGAAATTATCTCTCTAATTCTGTAATAAATTTCTGCAGATGTGGAGATATAAATGTTTTCCTGCTCAGTATTTGCAAATGATTGGTCCCTAATGGAAAGCCACTCTCTATGACTGAATGCTACTTCTAGTGCTTCTACAATGTGCAAGAAGTTTTTATTATATAACAGTTATGACAGTCTGATCTTGTATGGACTGAAGTTTATGTCATAAGGCATTCACTTAAGTGCAGGTAAAAGCAAAGAATCAATGACAAATCATTTGTCCATAAATGTAATCTTTTCTCCAAAAATGAAAAATGAAAAGGAATTTCATTCTGTGGTATAGATAAATTCTTAGCTCTGGCCTTAGATTTTGATTTCATTCAATGAAATAATGTTAGCCTATAATCATTACTGACAGGTTGTAACTTTGTAGGTCCTTGGCTATGTATTGTTCATATGAGGTGCAGAGTGTAGGCAGGTTCAGTGGAGCAGGTATGCTGCTTCAGAAATCTTGTTCCAGCAAGTGTTCTGTCTTCAGATCCTCATTCTCTTAGTTTTTTAAACCTTGGGGAATAGAATATGGTCAATCCCCACCTCAAATTCAGCAGTGAAAGTAATGGTTTCCCTATGTAAACAGTCTTGAATAAGTTGCAGATACCAACCAAATATTGATTCTGTTAAGGCTGAATTTCAAATTAATTTCAGCTGTCCATATAAAGAGCTTTATGAACAGATTTAGAAAGCAAAATGTATTAGAGCTGATAACTAACATTTAAATCAATAAATTGAAGCTCATGATAATATAATTGTATATTTGAGGGTGGCAGAAATATACATTGGAGAGGAACTGTGTGATGATAAGGGCATTTTTGTTCAGAATCTCTTAAACATAATATCCATCATTTTTTATTCATAAGAGGTCATCACCATATTCCCCTGTTAACATCCTAAATTCTTAATAGCATTCTAAGCAATTGTTGGATTCATTGTTGTTGCTAATTTGCCATTTTTAATAGGAGATAATTTTTGCTGGCTAATAAATGTTTCATGTTTGGAAATTTGCTGCTTTTGCTGATCTTTTCATTAAGTGAAGTCGCTGCTTAAAGGTGGTTCTGACGAACATCAGTTTTTCACAGGGTGATGGTTACATTATTAGTCTTGTTGAGTTGGATAATTAAGGGTTTTTGAGTGTGAGGAAGGAAACCATTTAAATAGTTCTCAGAATTCTTGGTTGAGCATGTATTTTGCAGAAAAGCAACAGCTCCAATGAAACTGTGAAGAAGGCTTACAGACCAACATGTTTTCTGAAAGTGATTTCCTTGATTTTGCAAGAATATATTTCAAACAATAGTTTTTGTAGAATCTCCTGTTTTACTGTAAACAGAACTTTGTTGCTTGTCACAAACTGATCTCAATGTAAGTTGGTAGGGTGCATGTTTAATGTTTTATTTTTTTCCTGCGTATAGGAGTGTTTCAGCTTTTGGGCAAAGCTAGTTCTTTTTGAGAGAGAAAAATTCAAGAGACCAAGCAGGTGACAAGCCAGAATTGTACAATGCACTGCTGTATGTGCTAAATTGTTCCTACAGCTTGAGTATTGAGTTAATTTGCCCTTCACAAATATGCACTCTCTGTTAATATGTTGTTTACAATGTACTAATGTTCCCACAAAGCCCACTGAAGTAGAGCAAATTGTCCCATTTCATTAGTACAGGGTTCTAACTTTGAATAATTTTATTTCATGTCAAATAGCTTTTTAGCTCTGCATCGTCAATGTAACCAGTATTTATTGTTGTGTAGAACAAGTTGTTGCTGTTTCCCATTTGTCATCTTTCTGCCTTGCTGACTCACTCTAGCCTTTATTCTCTGGTCTCAAACCATTCACGCTCTCCTAAAGAGATTGCAGCTAAATGTAACTGTTTATGTTTAATTTTCACTCTTTTTAGATTTCGTGTGCAAGTGGAGTCGTGCAAAGAGTGTTGGTTTGGGTACCATCTGAATACAACTTCTGCCTTTATGTAGAGGAGAGTAAACACCTTTTCTTTTTCTATTTACTTTGTTCAGAACAGGTGAAAATTGCATTTCTTGTATTATTACACGGCACATGGGAGCGGTGGGCACACTCTTTCCAGAGGTGTGGCCAGCACACTGGTAACAGGTCGTGCTGTGTTTTGCGATGTCTTCCAGTCTGGTTCTCTGTGTCTGCTCTATAGGTGAAAGTTTATGGCATCAATATATTAATGTCCTTTGGGAGGTACATGCTCGTCTGATCTATAAGAAGCGATTCATATGCTTAAAGTTAAGAATGTGTGTAGGTGAAATTAAGAATGACGAATGCGTTTCGGTGCTGGCCCGGGATGTGTGTGTGCAGGCAGCCTGAGGAGACGTTTTCTCTCAGCCCTGCTCTCGCTGTATCTGATGGTCCCGTGGTAAAACAGGACAGAAATTCTAAGTGTAATGACTATATTTTGCCACTAGATGGTGTTGTTATATGAGATTAAGTATTTGTTTTGTACGAGGGGATGCTGAAGGGAAGTGGACGTTTAATGGCTGCTAGTCATGTGGGAAGGTGCCAATGGCTGCTTCTGAGCGCGGTGCAGATTGCCTCAGGAACAGGGTGTAGCAGTTAATTAAACCATAATTTATGATTTTTTTTCCCCTATAATTTGGAGGATTGGTTGAACAATGCAACTCATTGCAAGTGAGTAACCTCAGTGTATGTGATGACAAAGAACCATAAAGTGGGAAATGTCTTCAACTGCTATCATTGTTTTCCATGATATTTTACCTAAGTAAAATAGTAACAATTTGACTTTCAATAAACACACATCTCCCCAGTTTGAACAAGTGAGAATATTTTCTTCAGGTAAAGCGTGAGAAGGGCAGATACCAGTAACGAGCAGGAACATGAGCAGTTATGACTTTCAGCCTGTGTGAGACAGTGACATACTCATATGCATTATAACTTCCTAAAAATCCGAGAGGGACATATGCGTGGTGTATTCCATCACTTGGCTAAGTTGTATCGCATCCCATTTCTTAAGGAAAAAGATAAGAAGAGTTATCAGTTGTTACTTGTTTGGGTTCTTAGGATGCTCCATTCTGTGAAGCACCAGGAAAGTCTGCACAAATTGTTTTATCTCACTGCTGCGTGAAAGGCATTATTCACTTAACTGGGGATAGGGAAGCAGTTCTAAGCATAGCTAAGCAGGCTACTGTCTCCATTTGAAAAAATCTAAATAAAAGGTGGAGAGAAACATTTTGTAGTTTTTGTAATAGCTTTGATACTTCCTTACAGCTTTACTTTCTTAAAAATATTGAGAGAAAGCATTTTACTTCAGCTGATTTGGGGTTTAAATTGCTTTTTCATGCCAGGCTTTGTTTGAAAATCTGCTGATTTCCTGCTTGAGTCAGAGGCAGATGTATTGCAGAATCTCGGTGCTGTGATTGACATTTGTGTTTTTCCTGTGTTGTTGCTCTGGCAGTGCTACAGTGCCGCAGTCAAAGACCAACTCCAGTTTTCCTGGGGACTGTATGAACCCAGAACAAAATAAGGTACCTGCCCCAGCGTTCATATTAGTTCATGTATTTAGATACAGCTTTCAATACTGAAAAGTGCCAGTCAAATGAATATTTTTTAGTCAAGCTCAGCTCTCCCGGTGTCCTCCTCAGCCACCAGCAGTTCACTCTAATCTTAGGGGAGATGCATGTGCAGAACTTTCAGTCTTCTGAGAAAAAGTTGGAGCTCTTGATACTTATTTCTCAGTGATGCTCTTTGTTTTAAGTAGACTCGAAGGTGTAGCATGTTTATGATGTATGCAAAACTAAAACCTAGCTTTTCAGAGTTCATCCCTGCAGAGTTTCATCCCTGCATGGATGGCAGTGTGCTCCGGAGTAGCTGTTATCACTGTATGGTTGGTCTTCCTCCCTTCATCCCCCTCTGGCATGTGGTGCTGCCTTAAATGCATCCTCTTGCCTTCAGTGAGCATCTGCAGGCTGGTCGGGCAGATGAGCCCCCAGGGCTTGTCCACATCATGCTGGCGATGCTGACATGGCACTGATGACTTCCCCGCTCATGGTGGCCAGGTCTGATCTTGAGAAGGGCCTCTGGGACACTTAGAGAGACAGTGTAAGCATAATCACCTCATGTACGAGATGCGAGGCAAAACAGGATTTAAAGGACTGGGGGTATATATTACTCCAGTTCTTAATCCACTGGAGGTCCTGGCACAGGAAATTCGGTATCAAACTGTGAATAATTACTAGGCTAAGATGACCTGCAGACAGCAAAGTCCTAAAAAGAAATGCTGCATCACACAGTGTTGCACACCAACCTGTAACAGAGATTTATTCCATGTAAAAAGTCATTGTGAATATTTTAGAAGAAAATGAAAGCCACTGGGATTGTCAAATATCATCATACTTGTTTCCTACATAATTTTCATTTTGCATTTTCTTCGTGGTATAGTTTTCCATCTATTGGATAGTGCTTTTTCACTGGATTTCATTTTGTTTCTTGTTTCAGTTAACTTCATGATGGTATTTGTAAGCATTTGAGAGCAAAAATGAAATCTGCCCTTTTTCTGTGTTTTACCAACCTCTGCGTTAACTTGTGTGTTTTCTCTAACAGTTTCCAGGCATGAACGCTTGGAAACTGCTGAAGCAGTTTCAATTTCAGTGAAGGAATCCAATATTTTAGATTGTTTTCCACTGTTGATCAGAGATGGATCATAGTTGAGGATTAATGCCTGAACAAAGTCAGTAGCTGTTTCTGAATATGTATTTGTTCTTTAAATGAGTGATTTTTGGGCTGACATTTATGTTATCTTTTAACTGTGTGTCTCTGACAAGCAACAGTAATAGGTGACTTTCAACCAAACTAACAATGAACGTAGTGAATGATTGCACTTGTGATTAATATAATGGTACAATTCAGTTCTACCAAAAGACTTTCAGGAATACAATTATTTTAAGTGCATTGCAGAAAAAAAAAAGCTCCCCCAAACCATCTTTCTTTCTTTCCTTCTTTCTTTCTTTCTTTC
>VXAA01004295.1:517320-622670 GCA_013399115.1 Anseranas semipalmata
CTCTCTCTCTCTCTCTCTCTCTTTCTCCCTTTCTAAACTAAATTAGACTGTCGTGGCTGTACATGGCAAGCATGAAACCTATAAAAACCTGAGCTAAGAACATTCAGCACAGGCTTTCTTAATCTGCAGGAAAGCTAAGTACATTTATGTTAAATTATATTAGAATAGACAATAGTATAACTCATATGTAATCAATATTTTTTAACAGATATAGCTCAGGTATGTGCAATCTCAGTAATTACAAATTAGATCTTCAGTGACCCGCAGGGAGCTGAACAAAGGCAGTAAGGTAAAATCCAGTAATTTCAGAGTGACTTGCTGGCTACCCTTACCAATTAAGGCTGGAGAACGCTGCGTGTTGTGACTGAGGGAAAGGGAAGCATATTTGCCACATTTTCCATGATTTGCTGGAGAAAAACAGCAATTATTAAAAAAATGCTCTTTTGTGGAAGGGAGAACTCACTTGTAGCCAGTCTGTTATACAAATGTGTTCTGTGATGGTTGTTTCATCACCAGCAGTGTTTTTGAACATATCTCAGTTAGCATGAGCCTTAGAAGAAGTAGTTATGAACCACCTTGCACAGAGTCCTTGGGGATGCTCACTATCAGATTTCTATTTTACCATTCTCTGATGATAGTGCTAAGCTAAGTGCATATCCAAAATTTAACTTGAGCTTAAAACTATTAGTAATAATTCAAATAATTCTTCATGTAAATAATCTGACTGACTGAAGGACCTCACATATTCCCTCTGACTTCTAGTTTGATTCCAGACTTGCCTTTGGTGTTAGTATTTCATAACTCTTTTTGCTCAACCTGCCAAAAAGTAAGTTGTATTTTCCCTTAGTGCATGTATACTGAAAGTGTACCATGTATTCCCTCTGCAAGTTTAGCTACTGTGTTATTATACTGATAATATCAACAGCTTTGATTTATATTCCTTTAGCAATACTACCTGACTTCTTGTTTGCTTTCTTTACTACAACTGGATACTTGGCTAAGGGCTTTAAAGGATTTTTCTGTAATAACTTCTAATCTCTTTTTATGCTGCAGAATCTTTCTTTTAGCTGATAGTCTGTCAGTTTGGTTCTTTGTTCCAGGGCTTGTCAGTCTGCATTCATCTACATTTGCTTTTGGCAAGACCAGGGTCTTAAATGATAGAAATCTTTTCCTCTTCAATTCCGGTTTCTGTATGATATGCTGTGACTCCTCATCTAATAACACTTACAGACTTTGAAATCTTCCCCTTTAACACTGTTGTCCAGGTCTTTTAACACAAGAAAAAAACAAAACAAAAAAGAGAGGAGAAAATAAGGCATTCAGGGACACATCTCTGACTTCTGTGGCATTTTTTTGCTCTACTCTTGTTAATCTGTATATGTCCAGAATTTGGCCAAAATCTTAGAATTGATATAGCCAAGGTAAGAAGACCTTCCAGATTGAAAAGTCCACTTTTTCATTAGATTATACACCATTTGTTTTTTATGGTAGTCTTCTTTCACTGTAAGGACCATGTCCTTTGCTGTAAAAAGCACATCTCAGTCTAGTATAAGGTGGTTTGTTTTTTTTTAGTCCTAATTCAACATAACAAGTAAGTCCTTTCCTAACTGACTAGAATGCTCAAATGTGTTTAACTTTTCTTGAATTCTGTGGAGTGAATGGACTTGGTAAAAAAGCTGAACATGTGCCTGAAGGTCCTTCTGGTACCTTATTTGAAGCCTGTTAGAAGAAGGACTGTGGAGAGCCAAGGTGCAGCCATGGTGGGGACAGGTGTGGGCATCTAAGCCCACCCTGTCCATGTGGGAACAACATGCTCCTAGGACATGTGGTGTGGCAGAGACTGGGCTTGCTCAGCCCAGGTCCCAGGCGGTGCGTTGCCCACATCAGCTGTATATATGCTAATAAATAGGATGGGCTGGAGTCTGTGCTTTGGGCCAGAAGGCAAGTGGTGTGGTTAAACTCATCCTTTCCCATTAAACAGGGCTTGTCGTCCTTATTGGGAACACAACTGGCCTGGCATTACATGAGAGACTGCTGGTTGGCACAGGCCAAAACCGTGACAGGGTCTGTGCCAATGCTGAAGCAGTGACAGTGATCGTGGGACATCCCTTGAACCACGCTTTGGTCCTGTTTAGTTTCCTGGAAGAGGTGTGCTGTGGCTGCTCCAGGCATGTGGCATTGGACTGCTCTGGTCTTCAGGGACACCATGGCCTGCACAGGGGAAGACGTCTTCAGCTCTGTCAGCCTTGGCATCATGCCTAGTCTCAGAAAATCTCTTTTTTCTGCCAAACAGTGGAATTTTGGAGGTAACATAGCAGGGTGGGAGGCAGAAGCTAACAGGATAGAGAGCTAAAACCCTCTGATTTTCCAAGGAAAAATCAGTGCTTGCTTGGGTTCTTTAATGCTTTCTGTTTTTGTGGATGCAGCTTCTATCGCCAGAGCCATTTTAAATAGAAGTACAAAAAATAGGTTAATTTCTCACTGCTTAGAAATGTTATCTTTCTTATCATAAAGTGTTAAAAAGTTTGCTGAATGAAATGTCCAACATTGAGGGCGAGGCAGTGCTTATCCTTAGTTTCTAGGAAGGTATTTTAAACACCTGAGAACAAGAATGGATATAAATTGTGAAAGGTCTCTTGCTCAAAGATATTTCTACTTGAATCTTTTACAGCCCTTCCGAATTCTGCCCTTTGGCCTCCTTCCAGTTCAGTGGATGTCGGAGTCCTACACCAGGGAAAGCTTCACACTGCTCCGTGAAACTTGTCAGATAATTCTCCAGATAAAATGTAACTGACATTTTTTTCACTGCCTCTTTTTCACCCTGTCAGAACAGTCAGAGCAGTGATCAAACCATCAAGCCAGTGGCATGGAAACACACCATGCTGGTATTTTTGGCATGGCCCAGAACATCCTTTCCTAGTAAGGCACGTGGAAGGGACATCTAGGGGTAGAGATTTCTTCCCATCCCTTCCTGGGGAGATGACCAGGGTGTTGCAGGGGGGTGCCTTTAAATGGGGTCTCACATGTCCAGCATGACCATTGTGTGGAAGGCCTGTCACAGCTCGGGCCCCTTCCTGTGTTTATTTTGCCCCACCATGCCCCTCATTGTTCACTGTGGGTCATCTGCCAGATCACCTCTGGGAGAGAGCTGCTTTCATCATTCCTCAGTGGGAGGGATGAGCAGAGTGTGGACGTTGCCTGAGGTTGTATTAGCTTTTTTTGGTGTTGCCAGTTTGTGGTGGGTATTGGATAGACATTGCACATCCTGCTTATTCCTTCACTGCCCAGTTTAATCTTGTCTGTCACTCTCTGGTGTCACAGGAGCACATGGACAGGACTGCAGGGACTGTGGAGGTGGATGTACCACCAAGTCCATGATGAAATCACTGCTTTGGCTTGTGTCAATATTAGTTCAGCATTTGGCATGTTTTCCACTGGGTCTATTTCCTTCTTGTTTCTGGGAGTTGGAAAGCCAGTGGGATTACCGTGGCATGTCAGGGCCCTGCAAGGTGCAGCGTCGGTCGAGTGGGGATGAAGTGCTGCTCCCCCCATGCAGCTCAGGCTCTTGGAGGTGCTCCCTGCCGTGCAGCACTGCACTGCTGCCGCTCGAACCCCTTCTTGTGGCGGTGTGGAGCATGTCCCTTCTCTGTGAACCTGCCCCCTTTTCCCACCAGCCTTCATTTTGGGAAATCGAAACTGGATAGCTGTGCCATTTCACGTTCTTGCTGTTTTGCTCCGTCTCCATTGCTTTTCTGGGTTTCTTCAAGGGTCGTCTACCACAGCAAGGAAACAATTGCCCAGCTTTCCTTGAAGTGCCAGTGGTCTCTGGGTCTCCAAAAAGTTAGCTGGCTGGAGAAGTCCCAGCAGATGTTAAACAGTTTTATGCAGCACTAAACTGCTGAAGTTTGCAGGAAGGGAAGAGCTGGAGGATGAGGGTAAATGAGCTCTTCTCTCGCAGTCTATGTTGTCAGTAAATTTTTATAGAGTTGAGATTTATTCTAGTGTCAACCTCATGTGGCTGTATATAGTGGGGGCAGGACGCAATAGTCTGTCTAAATAAAAGCTGTTTGGCAGTGTGTAAAGCCAATCCTGTTTTTTTTTTTTTTTTCCTTTTTTTTTAGTCCTTAATGAGTCTCTCTTCATACTACTCTTTCATTTTTAGCCCCTTTCATGCTGTTCTTCATCTGAGTGATCCTGTGCATGTTAATTTTTACTAGAGGGAGAGAGTGGGAGACAAATATTTAGTCAAAACTCCTTTTGTTTGGCAATGTACAGAACTGATGTGTCAGTGAAGAGAGAAAAACATAGCAGCTACCAGTCCCTTGCTCTTTTTTTTTTTTTTCTTTTTAGATATGGTCTTTGCTGCCTGATTGATGTGTGCTCCTGCAGCCAGCTAGAGAAAAGCCCACCCTGCCATCAGGGTGCTTAGCGTGCTGCGGAGGCACAGCCCTGGCAGCCTGGCCTGGAGGCAGCATCAGGGACTGCTGGGGTGGGAGGCAAAGTAAAATGCCGAACGTGGCATCCCATGGCCACCATGCAGCGATGCGCGGTTTTTTCTCAGCGATCACACGAAGCTCTGCAGCTGCAGCACCACGGAGTTCCTGTGAGCTGGCAATGGCAGAAATGATTTCTTACAGAGTGCAGCCCTTCTGCCAGTGTACAAACACAGCCTTAGTACAGGGAAGATGCTTTAGAAGTACGGCAAGCAGTGCCGCAACAGAGAGCTTTCCTTTGTGAAAGCCGACGTGTTACTTGAAATAAGACGGAGGAAATGTATAAAAGAGCCAGGAGCGTTCAACTGGAGAATCTTCAGACGAGGAGTGATGTTTGTACATAAGTCAAATCTGCAGTGTCAAATGCAACCAAGGATTTTGATACGTGTTGTAACGTACTAAGTAGAAACCTGAGATTCTGAAATATTTTTGGTCTAAAGTAGGACAGCACAGTTTAGACAAACTTTGTCAATACACTTGGAAATGATGTCAATTCTTGATGTTTATTTCAGATTCTCTGCAGACAATTGCAGTAAAAGGAGCTAATATATAGTCAAATTAAAGAGGAATTTAGTGAGAAAAGTAAAAAATATTGAAAGTAGAAGGGCCTGGTATTTTATTAAGAAACTATAAATATATTATACAGTCAGAGGAAGGTATGACTTGTTTAGAAAAGGAAAATATATCTTTTTTTTTTTTAAATACAAAGGAGAAAATAACTTCAAATTAAAATCAGCATTGTGCAAGACAGAGTTACAAATAGAAAATTGAGAGGAAACATCATGATCTGCTGAAGTCTTGAAGGAAAAGAGTTAGCAAAATTGACATTACAATGATCTTTTAAATTAGCTGTAAGCTCACATAAATTGAATTATTAGACTTGATGTAGAGAAGAACACATAGCAAATTCTGATTAACTTGTGTTGGTGTTTTCTGTCAGCCCCACCTCCAGAAAATATCTAGCAGTACTGTTAGAAGGCATCCACACAAATTTAACTAATTTAGCTCCAAGTCCATGATGCTTTAATCGTTTGCATGATCAGAAGATCAGCTCTCACACTGTGTGTGCGCTGTGTTTTTTGTCCATATATGAAATAACCATTTTTTTTTATATGACATTGAATTTTCTTACAGTACTATAATGATCACAGCTTTTATTCCTGGCAAAAAAAAACCTGCCTTGCAAAGAGTTGGATAGAATAACTGTGTCAAATAAGATTTATTTCAAGGAATATAAATGCAGCTGCTTTTACTCATAGAAAAATAGACCTAAACAAACAAACAAACAAACAAAAAAACAGAAAAAAGAAACTTTTACAAACTCCTTTTTCTTGCTTTCTCACCTGACCAGAGCTCAGAGCCAGCCAAAGACTCCCACTGACTGAAGCAGCTGCAGAGGCTAAATGAAGTTTTTAGGTGAACACTTTAAATTGAAGCTGGCTAGGAGGTTCATGAAGTAATTTTCACTCTCAGTGTGTGCACGTGTAGTACATAGGTAACAGTATTTTACCCATTATCACCTCAGAAAAAACACTGCCAGTTGGTGAAGTTTGTTCAGACATTCTCATGGAGGGCTAGAGCATACATATGTCTGGATTGTCTTGTATGTATTCTTTGGAAGTTTTGTCTGGGCACATTTTGAATACTTTAAAAATGTGTCTGGGATTTAGGGACACCTGGTAACACTAGCCAGATGTCCCTGATCCAGCTGCTGCACATATGCATTACGTAGCTGTCTCCTTTGGGACTCTAGACATAGAAACGGTCATATTTGGAGCCTCTGAACATCTAAGTTGTGTTGTACAGCCATGCATCTTAAGCTTGACACTTCTGGAAGGTCTTCTGCGCCTGTACTGTCTAGTCAGTTTATTCATGAGCAATAGTTTTGATCCCTTTCTGAAGCCAAAGGCTTAATGTGCATGTGCTTTACAGTACATACACATTTCAACCTGGGAAACTCTGTATGCAGAAGTCGATTTTGTCCCCATTGGAGTCCTCAGATGTTGTTTTCAACTTTGAGGGTCAGATTCAAGTACTGTACCTTTTCTGGATTGAAACGTGTTTTTTTTAGGTTAGTCTTTAATTTAGTGTGGTCCTGATAATTGGGCACTCAAGTTAAAAAATAGTTTTCAAAGAAATTGTATTCAACGTAGCATGTATATTTATTTCTATAACTGGATCATTCATTCTGGTCAGCACCTTGCAGACGCTTGAAGCCCTTTTCTAACATAAAAGTGATCTCTTTGCTGGTATTGCCTCACATGATGTAGGTGCTGGCAGTAATAAAAAGCATTATCTTTTCCTTGATCAGCCTGTCCTAAGTGGCCCGCATTTTTCCTGACCTGGAAAGGAAATACTGAAATAAAATTATAATTCAGTAATGAGTTAATGTGCTGTAGATTCATTACTATTTTTGCAGAAATTATTCTCACTTCATTAGCTTGCTCTCCCCTTCCACCCATTTTTATAAGAATTATTATGAAGCCAGAACTTGATTAGTGCTGCCTTTGTCAATTCAAGTTATTAATGATTAGTTAATTCTCTCAAGGAATCTATTTTCACCGTGGCAGTATTCATTTTAAACCACGGAGCCTCATGTTTAAACATTTTTAGCACTTACTTTTCAATTATGTAGTCACAGAAGAGTAAAAAAACCTTAGTACTTCCTTAAAGGTGACTTGTGAAACATGAATGATTTATGTCTTATTTTTACAGCTCTGAAAATAGTGCCTAATGTTACACACTGTATGGAATGCAGCTCATGAGAAAACAAAGAATAAGTGAGATTCTACTAAAAAAATGTGAATATCTCTTCTGTAGAGGAACAGAAACCAAGCAATTTCTTATTTAAAAAGAAGCTCTTTATTTCTCAACCAGTAGTGGAAATGCAAATTTTTTTAAGGTGATTTTTTGGTTAATAATGTAAGTCTTGTCAACATTTTCTTAGCTCTTCATAGTACTAGAAGACATCTTTTCCTCCTAAAATTTGCAGGTAAGAGCATCAGTTGTATGTTTAGAATGACCTGGTACATAAAAATAACTGTACTATGCTAAAAATGACTGGAAATTTAAATATAAATCAGTGAGTAGATGATGTAGGACAAAGTAAAGTAGGGCAACTGCTGGGTGAGTTGTCTTTTTCTTGCATCTTTGTGGAACTACAGTCAAGAATAAATAAGTTATGTGGAGTTTTTGGAAGTTTAAGACTGCCCTATTTGCACTTTGTAGACTGTGCATGGATGTCAAGAAGAGAGAAAAATAGAGCTCTGTGCAGAATGTGTGTGAGAATGTGTGGCAGATCTCCAGGGAGTGTTTGTATGGCTGTAGGAATAAATTGCATTATTCCTGGGGAGGGACTAGGACAGAAGTCTCAAAAGAATACTTTCTTGCTAAGCCTTTGCACTGCAGTGCAGCAAGACCAGGAGTGTCTCATGAGGATACTTCATGACAAAGTCTACAGATGAGGGCAGTTGGAGATGTCTTTTCTCACAGCACCAGGGTAACCAGCCCTTCAAGAGAAGTTATAGAAGTTGTGTCTGAAATATAACAATGACTGGGATAGTGTGTTTAAGACTCACTACCTCTTGGGCAGTCCGATTGAGCAAACAATGTGGAGGCAGCGCTCTCTGTGTTTCACAAACTCCATCCTGTGGCCTTTCTCTGGTTACGTTAAAATTTCATCAGAGCTGAAAGCTCTGAGTAGGACTCTCTGGAGTCACTGCTTAAGAACCCAGGGCTGTCAAGCTCTCTCAGTTGGCCCTGTGTCCTTTTCTATGACACGCAGATAAATGAAATAGGTAATTAAGTGCATATTTTTAGTTACTGACTGCAGGATCAGGTAATGAAAGGCTGCATGGTGTTTTAGGAGATCATCTGCTTTCAGGCATTGTTAAAAATACTTGATTTCCCCCATATTTTCAGTCTTATATCCCTTAGACAAGTTACATACAGTGCCACCTCATTATTTTTCATGGAGAATATCATTATTGAATGGGCTAATACACTACCAATATTTTCTGTCTGTCCATTGCTTGCTGATTGTTGAGATCAGAGTTTTTGATTTACCAGCCAAATTAGCGGAATTCCCTTGCAACAGTTGAACTCCAAGTACTTAAATGGTACATCACAACTCTTTGGCATGTTTTTTTGCTATTTGCATACAGTGTATCTAGTATGAAATGTCATTCATTTTGTCAAATTAAGCAGTTTTCCACTCAAAATTTGCCTGCTAGACTCTCTATACAAGTAGGACTTTTGGTGGTATATTTGATACAGGATAGTGGTGATATCCAATATGATTTTAAATTTCTGGGGTTTTATCTACCTCCATTAAAGACACCCAGGAAAACTTAAATTATGTTGTCAATTTTTGACAACATGGTGTTAAAGCCACTGGAACTGACTGTTTCTGAAGGATGGCTCCATTACTTAACTGGGCTCTGGAGATTAGCTATACTCAATGGCAAATTCTTTTTCTTTTTCTATCTTAATTCATTTCTGGTTCGTGTTCAAACAGACTATGTGCTATCTGAACCAATTCAGATTTTCTAAGTATTCCCAATATGCTTTTTATCAATAGCTATGCTCTACAAAGTTATCACTGCTTTTTAACTGCTTCATCACTTTTTTTCTAGCTATTAGTTGGGATAAAGTTGTTCCATGTTCAGAATTTATCTTAATTCCATCTCCTTTTTGACGATCTTTGTTTTTTTTTTTTTTTTTCCTAATCATGTTTTAAAAATAATTTATACTACCCCTTTCTCAAGGATTAACTCATTTGGTTTTCATTCTCTCTTTTCATTTCTCTTGTGGATATTTTACAACTGTGCGTATCGCTGCCTATATAAATCACTAGTTCCCATTTTCAGCAACATTTCTTTTTATCCTCAAACCTCCAATCAATCTCTCTGAAGCTGAACTGACCTTCTTGTTGAGCACTTATGGAATAAAATCCTGTCCCTATTGAATTCCGTGGGAGTTTTGTCATTCATGTCAATGACTTCAATACTCCATTCACAGTTAACGTGCATTAGGTTTTAATTATAATGCCTTTTAGGCACCTCCAGCTTTCTTCCTGCTTCATGGCTTTTAATTACTTCCTAGTGAGCACAGTATTTACTCCTCTTCATTCCACTCAGCTTGTGTTTTCAAATACTTACCTTTTCTCGTTGCTTGTCAATGCACTGGAGAAGGATGATACCTTAGGAAAACATAAAGATAGCCAAAGGGGAGTTACGGTAAACATTTAAGCATTGCTTTTGCACATCACTCTGTGAAGGCAATATGCCTGTTATTTCTGGTGGGCTTCATGGGGGACTGGGACTTCTGCATGCTTGCCAGTGAAAGAGTGCAGCCTTACAGAACATGATTATCACATCTCAAGCATAAAGTGGTAACTTGTTTCAGGATAAAGAAATGGAAAAAAAAGTCTGTGACACACCTCTTGCTCCTAAGATAAGGAACTTCTGAACTTTTGTTGCTATTTCTTCTAAGACGCAGTAACAAAAATGATTACTAGCAATTGCAAATCAAAATAAGACAAACTGAACTTGTAACCAGCTGCTGTTTATCATTGTGTTAATAATATCATATTTACCAAAGGACTATGGCTTTCTAGTATTTATTAGCTCTTTTTTTTTTAGCCTTTCAAATGCTGTTTAGACAATTTTGCTACCTACATTCACATAGAAATGTTCCAAGTCAAAATAATTGATGCCCCATAGCCTCTATAAATGAAATAAACCTGAATCACTATATTTTTTTCTGAGTTTTCTCATGGCTAGTCTACAGTTCTGAAGTTGTCCATAAATTGCACTAGTAAAAGAAAGAAGATGCTTTTCTACATTTATCTGTGCTTCTCATGATCATATGGCTTATTTCTTACATGGGACAGTATCTGTCATTTCCTGCATGTTTGTGTAACACCTGGAAGAATAAGACCTAGTCTTATTGGTTCCTGCATGTTCTGACCTCCAATGTTCCTTCTTCTTTACTGCATGAGACAATACTGTGTTGGGTCATGAAAAGGACAGAGGTAACGATGTTAAATTTTTTTTTTTTGAGCAAGATGTCCTGCTAAGAAACAGAACTGTTGGGAATAGCAGCATAGTATCTTTTTGACGACTTGAAAAAAGCCAGAGGAATAATGTCAGGAATAATGATAAATGAAAGTACTATGAGCAGTGGAAGGGGAATATTTTGCCTCTAAATGTCTAAGCGGAAGAAATGACAATGACTTGTGGTCAGGAAAGTCAGATAACAAGTACAATAGTCCAGTGAGGTTATATTCTTTTTAAAGAACATAGTAGTTCCAAAATTTTGTCAGGATCTGTCCCAGAGAACTGAAAGGTTCTCTAGAATCAGCATATATTTCTAAGGCTTCAGAATAGAGTTAAGTAATTCTTGAAGAAAAATTTCTTGTGCAATGACAAAAGCAACTATCCCCATGTAGAATTATTTCTTCTCTCTAAAGTATTGCTGGTGACTGGAGCTCCATTGCCTGCAGCCATCCCATGGTCATGGGGTGTCCTGTCCCTGTCCTAGCCTCACTTTAGAAATAGAGAGGAAAGTACTCTGACAAGTCAGTCTAAAAACAGTTTTGACAACAAACAAGTGACGATAGCTATCTTAGTAGTGGGCAGGGCAAGAGTGCATTCTCATTTGTTTCTCAGTATGGCTGGTGCTCCCTCGCTAATTCATTTTTTAGCAAAACTAATCTCCCCTTTGTCTTCTTGTCTTTGCATAATTTAGATTTTGGCAGTCCTGAGCCATACATCAATCACTTTGCCTTTCAAGTACTAAAACATCAACATCAATATTCTGAGATTTCAGCTTTTTCTTTGATGCCTTTTCTTTTCTGATGGGTAACACTAGTTGAGTCCTCTGAGTTGAAGTCATTCTGTGGCAACAGCTAGAATTAGGTCATTACAGAATGCGTAGTTACTGTTATTCTTCTGATAATTAAGTTGGATTGTTTATTTTTTTTTGTGGTTTTGGTAAAGGTGTCTTAGCCTCTCCATCCTTCCCCATCTTCCTTCAAAGCCTAGGAAAAGAGAATCCTAGTTAGAGACCTGTTTCCTGGAACTGAACCCCTGCAAAAGAAATTTCCAGTGTGATGCCTGTGTCTGATGCTTGATAAAAGGGAACAGAAAACACTAAAGTACTTCCTACGCACTTAGCTATAGCTAGTGCTAACTGCTTTGTGGAAGTGATTCTGAGGCTTTGAAATTCCTTCGTTTGCCTCTTCTAAGCCATTTCTGGTATCTGCTATTGCTGTTTGTTAAGGGAAGCTGCAGATCCACTGTCCAGGAAAATATATCCTGCGGATTGAGGGAAATTGGAGGAGACTTAAAACATCTGGATATTGTTCTTTGCTTTAAAGAAGTCATCTGATCCCCCTTAACTAGCTGAGGGGGGCTGGGTTCTGCATATGGGGAAGGGGAAGCTTCTAGTGTGATGGCTTGTTTTTAAAAGGATTCATATGCATTTTCTTTAGTTTAGAATAATTTACTGCTGTGAATGTTGCCTTCTGGGACATGAGGACTTCAGAATACTTAGCAACTAATGGATTGGCTAGAAATCATTCTTGGGAAAAATATTTATCTACTGCAGGGAAGGAATTTGTTACACAGAGGTGAGATAGGGCAGATATAGACCAACTCTGTCATTGAGCCTAATCCTCTGCAATTACTGGGGATCATTACAATTATTACAACAGATGTCTTGTTCAGAGGTTCACAGAACAGCTGTCTCACAGGATCTGATGTCTGCAGAACATCTGCTGCAAAGATAGTCACATATCATGGACCACAATATGATTCCTACTGTTCTGTGACAAATGCCAAGTCAAGACCAAAGCAGTGAAAGACCAAACCCAGAAAACTACAATCCTGCAGTAAAGAAAATGGGAGAGATTGAGGGGGTTGCCCGTGTCCTTTGTCTCTAGGATGTCAAGGAATTTGCCAGCTACAGCTGGTCCCAGGGGACAATCACGTTGTCAATAGTACAGTGACACCAGCTGATTCTTCTGGAGGAAAAGTTATAATTCCTTCTGATGTGAAATCTGAGAGTTGCATGAACTTGCTGTGAGGCAGCCATATCCATGCTATTGGATCCCCTCTGTCTTGCTTTTAACTGGGGACAAACTCCCAATGATTCAGGAAGAAAATTAAACTGTCCCTCAAAACGAGTCCAAAGTCATAGCGAAGCAGAACCCAGCTCCGTGGATTTGCAGTCTTTTAACTTCCCCCCATCTCTCTGTTAATATAACATCCATCTTCATTAGTGTGAGATACCTATGGTTGAAAGCTGTCAGAATTATCTAGCAGCACAATTTCATTTGAGAAATTACTAATATCAGCTCTTTTATACTGTTGTCCCAAGTCTAGATCCTTGTTAATGAAATGACAAACACTTGTTGGCAGTGTCAGCACTTTAGTTTATTACTTGTTTGCATTTTTTCCTGAAAATTGAGAACCTATATGCACTAAATTCTCCTCATAGATATGTATTTTAAGAAAATGATCTAGAAGAATATTTTGTAGGAAACAGCCTCATCTAAATCTTTTTCTTTGTCCCATCAGCTGGGACACTACTGCAATACATATAACTCCATACACTGCATGTCATTGAACATAATACTTCGTTCAGTGTTCTTTTGCATAGAAACAAACATTACATTAAAGAAGTGTGTCCTATTTTGTTCATTAAAGTTCTGGAAGTTTAAATACATTGAGGAAAAATTTTTCTAAGGTATACACTGGAAAATATACTTTAAAATAGGCAGTGCTATGGCTGGATGCAGACATCTTTGTTATGTTCTGTTCTCTTAAGAAAATGAATAAATTCTAAACATGATTTCAAAATCTAGGATTTATGTCTGTTTGTCAAGTCAGCACAAGAAAGAATTCCCATGTAGATGGCACAGCAAATGAGATTGTGTTGGAGTGAAGTGGCAATATCTTCCTGTACTGGATTTAGAAACAACAGCTGTGATTAAAAATGTAAGGCAAGAGTTTGCTCAGGTCCTCAGATAATATTCTAGTGTAGGAATAGGAGTTACACTGATGTAAGGCCTCTTATAAGACCTAGGAAAAAACTAAAATTAGTAAAACTAATGGATTATGTGTTGGGTTCCTTTTTCACTAATGGAGGCTCATCAGATGTTTTATGTGTGTTATAGTCTTTGTGATCTTGTCTCTGGTCATACGAATGTTACTCCATAGTAGGAAGCAAACATTAATTAGTGTGTAATGTAGAATAGGAAAAGCAGAGGCTTGGATAGTTAAGAATTTTTTATTTTATCTAGAGCTGTTGATGCTATAATAAAAGTGTCCATAAGTAATTACTTTAGTGTCCTTAAAAGTCTGAGCTAAGTAAGGCGTTTGAGGCAACTCACAGATGCTTTGAACAAAAAGACAGTCAAGACCAAATTCAGGAGAGACTTATCACTGTCCAATTGCAGGTGGATAAGTCACAGACCTCAGTGATTTTAAGGTCCCCGGAGATAACAGGTTGCCTAGCATATTAAAACAATCTTTTGGATGATTTGTCCCAGATTTTCAGGAAGAACCTGTGATTTTTCTTGTCTTCCTCTCTTCAAGCATGATTTAACAAATAACCCATTAGTCACACTATCAGTGCTTTTGCAGGAAAGAAGAGGGCCCCAGGTACTACTCTTGTATGTATTAACATGAGAGACAAATCCTGGTTTCCTGTCTTCATGACAGGTCACAAACAAAATACAACCTGAGGTTCAGAGGAGGACCATGAAGCTGGCAGGGAGCTGGAGCACTTGTTCTGTGAGGAGAAGATAGGAGAATTGACTTTGTTCAGCGTGGAGAAGAGATGGCTTCAGGGGGACCTCACAGCAGTTGCAGTCCACCCAATGGAGATGTTAACCAGAAGACAGACCCAGGCACTTCACAGTGGTGCGTGGTGAGAGGACAGGAACTAATTGATATAAGTTGCAACATGAGAGGTTCAGACTGGGTATAAGGAAAGACTGCTCCCGTTAGGACAATCAGGCAGTGGAGCAGGTTGCCTGGAGAGGTTTTGCAATCTCCATCCTTGGAAGTCTCCAAGATCTGACTGGATAAAGCCCTGGACAATGTGGCATGACTTTGGGCCTGGCATTGCTTTGTGCAGGAGGTTGAAATAGAGATTTTCTGAGGTCCCTTCCAGCCTGTGTTACTCTGTGTTTTATGAAATTCTTTCTCCCAGACGTAGGGGTTTACCTTCAGTCCTAGAGCGGAGGTAGAGATACACATAGTCCTTATCTGGGCCTAAGCACCTTCTTCATCCCTTCCAGGACTAAAAATTGTGTCAGCTGCTTATTTTAAAACACAAACAGATAATGTTGTTGGTGCCATTTTATGTCACCTGTTGTTGTTAGGGCCTTTGCCTAAGTGGGAGACCTTATTTGAGGCCACTGGTCTCCTCAGGCTGAGGAGGTTCAAATTTACATCTCCATCATTCCAGGAGACAACCCTTAACCTACAGACATAATCTGGGTATACCACATACCTTCTCTCTTGAAGCAGTGCAACTGCACAGCCAAGAATGCAAAATCCAGAGGTTAGAGAGACAAGAAGCAAGAACAAGTGAGATTAGGGGACAGGAATCGTCTGTTTGGGTTGAGTCCTTGGTTCCAGTCTCCTCTTATGCTACATCTGACTTTTACCCGGTAGCCAATTATTCCCACATACATAAACACTCATGGAAGAAAAATCCATGTCTTCCAATCCAAGTACCTTCCTATGAGGCAGTATCAGTCTTTTCCCACTCAAACTTCAATTTTTGTATTAAAATGATTATGGCTTTTGCTGTGGCTAAATTTTCTCCTGTTACTGCATATTAAGCTCACTACAGACACTTCCTAGATCACACCTTTAACAGGAGCAAGAATTATGCTCTATTATGGAAGTATTAACTGTCTGTTAAGGACAGTTCCTGTCTTGCAACTTTCATTCAAATCAAGTATTTTATATCCTAAATTATTTATAGTGATTGATAGTGACTAGTGATCAGGCCACATTCTCATAAGTATTGCTGGTTTTGGTCGTGAAGGACACTCTCCTAGAAAATATGCAGTATTCTTGTTGTCTTCAGAGAATGTAATCTCAACTCTCAGTGAAGTCGCTGAAGGGCAGCCAGCTGTTTTTCTGTGTTTTCACTTGTCAAACATTGCTCATGGCTTCAGCCTCTGAGAAATCCATGGGGCTGTTTGTTTTGCTTGGGGGACAGAATGTCTCCATTTACTGAGAAGTACTAGATGGAAATAGTTTCATTAGAGGGTGTTAAATTTTGTAGTTCCTTCATCACATGTGTCAGATTAGTCGGAAGAATGTGTTTTAAATGGTTGAGTTTAATTAGAAGAATGGAGAAGTCTGCCAATAACAATAATCCATTTTTGGTGACCAAGTGTTTAAGTCATTTAGAAGTTATTCCATTTATTCTTAATTATATTCTCATTTATTGAAGTTTAATCTATTTGGAGAAATACCAGTCCTAATGGTATGCTTCATGGAGCATGAATTATGTGGCAGAATATTTTAAATATATATTTTTTATTTTCTAGTCTCTGCCTTTTGCTAGTACCTTCTGTGATGCTTTTAGCATCATTTGATACATCTGGTCACAAAGTGTCATATTGCTCTTAGATTTACCATTTATTAATATTTGAATCTGTTACAAAAGCTCCTTTTTACAGACTTTGTATCATTGCCAGGCTGAGACCTTGATCAGCAGTAAAGATACAGAGTTGCTGATTAATGCTTTTGTCATCTCAAGGGCTGATTACTGTAATTCACTCTTTTTGGGACTTTCAGCCCATGCTGTTAAGAAATTGCAACAGACACATTATACTGCCATGAGGATTCTCTTACAAATGAGATTATTTGAATGTATTACACTCATTATTAAATTTCAAAAGCATCTGAATTTAAGTAGAAAAAATTCATATTAATTATAAAATGTATGTGGGGGATCTTAGAGTATTACTAGTATGAGACTATCATATGAGTAATCATTTTGCTGTTCTGATCTTTCCTGTAGATCATCCATTTTACTGAGCTGTCCTGTTGAAGTCTATTAAGATTTGTACATCATCAAAAGAGTAAATTATCCATTGATATTCTCTAAACTGAATCTGCGTTGTTTTTCAGTCAACATGGAAATGCTTTGTATTACTTGAACATCTGAATTGCAAGTTTTCCTATTCCTGTTTTTAATTTGTGAGTGTATAATTACAGGCTTGATGTGTCTTCCTGAAAGATAATTAATAATAGATATTGAAATTCACCAAATGACAGTCCAGATTGGATGATAGTTTTGAGTATTAAAAATTAATAGAAGACATAAAAAGTGCTATTTTTAATTTTTTTCTCCAGCTATTTTAAATTTTGACAGAAAAAGGAGAAATAATTCTTTCTTTTTCTTCTTTTGAGTAAATCAGAAGAATAAAAAAATTGTTACATAGGTGAGAAAATCCTGTTTTTAACTATCCTGAGCAGAATAAGCAGAGTGGTTTTAGCAATATGGGTAATAGTGCTAACCTGTTTATGTATGCCAATCAGCACTCTCTAATTAGCAACCTTGTGTTAGTGGAGTCTTTTTCCCTTTAAGAGGAAGCTTGAGCCTCTAAAAAGTCCTTTTAAAAGGTCAGTTTCAAAGTAAAAGTGGCTTATGCTTTCTATTATACTGACTAGATGAAAGCTTTCTATTCTAATGTGTTCTTGTGTACTTTTTTTTTTTGGTCAGTTGGAAAAATAAAGGTCTAGAGCAATGCACAGACTTTGGAAAAGCTCAAAGAATCCACTCCAGTGGATGCACTGGATCAAACATAATTCTGAGATTTTAGATTTTATCTTGGGCTGTATAGCATCTCAGATCAGTCTACTGTGTCTAAACAAAACATCTTCTACTGTATTCTCTTGGCATGTGAAACATATTATGCCATAATCTCAAAAAAAGAGAATATACAGGCGGATGGGCTCCAAAACCTGGTTTATGCTGAATAACTAGTATCTGGCCTTTTTTCCCCTGCCCCAAATAGCATGAGGTGAAGAATCAACAGAAAATGGTGGCGATTTATCAAGTCTGTTGTCTGTTGAAGAGAAATGCTTAATTTGCACTGAAATGAAGAAGGAGGTGAAGTGTGGGAGCCAGGTATACCTCGGAGAGTGAGGCTCAGAGAAAAAGCACAGGCTCAGAGCCACACTCAGAGGAGGGGGGGTTGCTGCTTAGATTTCTCCTCCAAATTTAAGCTCTGAGACAAGTTAAAGGATTTTCCAAATGGGTTGCTACTGGGACTCTAGAATATTTTCTTTTTGTAACCTGGTCTCCAGCCTTGTAGTCCAGAGGTTGTCTAGTTAAAATAAACATATCATTCTGTAAAGCATTATATGGGTCTCAGTAAGATGGGATATCGTATCTCTCAAGGGGTAACTAATATAAGTAAAGCAGAATACATAGGCATTTTGATCTGCTTCGATGCATATAAGCACCTTGTGTGCTGTGAGGACCTCAGAGCCTTGCTGTGTCCCCTTGCCGAGCAAGGGGTGTGGGGCTTGGTCAACTGAGCCAGGCTGCTGGTGGCAGCAGGAGCAGAGCAACAAACCCTGAACCACCACAGTGCTGAGGACAAACTAACTTATTTTGTAATAGATACTCTTCCACATACAAAAGAAAGATTTTATTCTCTTGTGTCTGTCATTTAAAATTTACTGAAGACAATAAAAAGACTCACTGGGGGATGCTTTGACTGGGTGGTTGGTGCTTTCATGCTTGTCTATGTTGTTATTTTGGGGCTGTAAGTTCTTTAAGGCAGAGATTATATTGATTTGCATTTAGTTGAGTGCTGTGTGATTTTAATTATGATATTTGCAAGGAGTCATCTGTTCACTAGTGAAATCTATTTTTTGCCAAATTTAGTGTGGAGCCTGGCTATATAAGAGTTGTGGGATTTGATCTGAGGACATCATGTTTTGGTGAATGTCTAGGTTTATTATCATAGGTTTATAATACAAATTAGTGATCTCAGATCCACTTTGGTCATTAGCTATTTTAGGATGTTAATATCTTTTGATGTTTTATTTTATTGTTTTCTAATTTAACAGCATTCACAAAACTATCAGAGTTGAAACAAACAAGTTTCCATGTCCCAAACTCTTGAAAAAACTGTTTCTCATTTTAACAACTGTTTAGAGCAGGATTAAAAATGGAAAGAGTTTCTTCATCATAAAGTTTTTTTGCTTTATGTTATAAGCTTGGAAAACGCAATCCTCAAGTCCTCAGTAAGCCTCTTATATTTAAAAACATTTATGTTGCTGAAATCATTTAATACTCTATCAAAATTCTGCAAAAAGCTTATCTTATACAAAATATCTGACATCACTGTTTAAAAATATGTTTTAATGTTCATCATTTATTCTATAAATGTAATTAAGAAAAGGTAACTTTGTAGCTTAAGTACTGTGGTAATGCTATGCGACAAAGTTTTCTTTTTCCTTAGGAAAACATTAGATACTAAGAGTGTGATCCATTCAATGTCATAATAAATTGCTGTATAGATATATGTCAATCTTTCTTACTGCCATTAGGTCTTGTTCTGATTCAGTCATTTCAGTTGCTTTTACACTTTGTAGAATAGGAGTGAAAAAAGTTGGTTGTATTGGCGTTATGGGTCATTTCTTTTGCTTGGAATGGAAATTTGGCAGGACAGTTATTGCAGAACTAGTTGAAAATTGTCTTCTTAAACAGACAATTTGTAGGTCTTCTCCAACTCTTCTTTGAGATCATACTTCTTTCTACTGGCTGATTTGCTAAGCTACTTAATCTCTGCTTCAGTTCATTAGACAGCAGTGTGTGTTTTCAGTGACAAAAGCTGTAGGCTTGATTCCTGCTGACAGTTGCATTGTATCTGTACATGTCACTGTATTTAGCTGAACGATGCAGCTGAAGTAAGAGCAGAGGATTGTGGCCATTAACTTTTCTTTAGTGTTGTCCAACTTTCTATTGTTTAGTCTTGGCAGAACTTCTGCTATATTGCAGTTTGTAGCACTGAATTAAGGAGGTAAAACTTTGCTCTGATATGCTGAGTCTCACCTGCTGAATAGTGGAAAAAATAGGTAAAGGATTGTAATGACAAAAGAGGTATGCTTACAGCTGCATAACTGAAATAAAATTCCTCTTCAGCTTACACAGTATCAGTGGTGTACTGATAAAGGTGATGTTTCCTGTCTGGGAATAGAGTGAGTGTAGTAGATAATGTGCAGCTGCCCTTTTTATGGAGATGACAGTTTGGGAGGCTCACTAAGCTGAGGGAGCAAGTGTGGCCTGTCTGTATCTCACTAAGAGGTTGTTCTATCTTCTGAATGTAGAATATTTTTTTTTTTTTTTTTTTTTTTTTGTGTAGACACTGGTACCTTTGCAGAGCCGATAGGAGTCTGATGTGTTTCACTCAGTGTTGAGATTAATTTAGAATATGTTCAGAAATTCAGAAAGGTATGGCATGCAGCAGCATGTTTCTTAAACAGCATCTACAGTGTATGTTATATGAGACTATTTGACAACTTTCAACTGTTAGTTCTATTACACAAGACCACGTTCTATTCTAAAATAATACTTTTTAATACTTAAGAAAAAGTTAGTCATCTCTTTGGGACTGTCTGATGCAGAAGAACTGACTCTCCCCTTGTACAGTGTAGTTGGAATAGGATTCTTCAGCAAAGGGATAACGTGTTTTCTGGTTCACTTGACGCTGTTGAATTTCATGGTATGCAGGGTAGTCTAGCTGTTTGTAAAAGGGTACAAAGGGACAGGAGCAGTTCCTGCTTTTGAGACTGAACGGCTTTATTTATTTATTTAGTCTTGGGTTTGGGCTACCAGGACTGGTCTTATACTATTCTAGTTTTTACAATATTATATTTTAGTTATAGATATAAAAGCACCTTATTTTATAGTAAAGTTTAAAGTTACCATGTTTCTCTAATGCTCTCCAAATATTCCTATACCAAGTAAATACAGCTTAGAAGTATCTTCCAGGTTACTTCTACGTGACAAAATTGTCCCTTCATTTCTACAGAATTATGAAATATAAGCTACTAAAACATTTAAAAACCTTGTAGTGTTTTCTAATATTTCAAACAATCATTTGGATTTCAGTGTCCTCAAAGTAATATTGTTTTGCATTCATCATTTTTGCCATTTTTTTACATACTAGGGTCTATAGCTGAACCGTGGCAGCCTGAGGGCTATGAATGTAATCAGGCACTATAGAGGAAGTAATGTAGTTAGGAGGCTTGGAATTTTTAATGGAGTTTTATTCTTTTTCATAGTTAAAAAAAAAAGCCATTGATATATATGAGTAGGGCTGTGATTATGAGCTATTACGTAAAAATTAATATAAAATGCTCCTACTATTAAATGTCTCAGTGCTACAGGTTAAGCCTTGGGTAATATGGCTCTTTCCTAGGAGCAGCACTTCAGAAATTTCTGACATTCCTCTTCTAAGATGAGACTGGTACTGTCAGACCTGTCTTCATTCAACCATGTTTGAAGTTTATTATAAAAGTTGTTGAAGCGGGTATCCCTGGGGATGTTTTTGGAGAAAAAGGATGTTAATTTTTTGGAGTTTAGATTGGACAAAAGTTCAGAACATCTTGTTCAGTTTTCTTTCTTGATAAGACATTTAGGAAATGCAGAACACCTTCTTGAATATTCACATGTCAGTTTGTTATCTTGAATAAATCAGCTCTGGAAAACATGGGAATTAATTCTTCTATCAATTGTCATGGATTCACTAGCACTGTCTTTTGCAAAATAAATACTACTAAAAAGTGTCTGACATATCAAGAGTTCTGACTGATCAGGAAGCGGGGAAGTAACCCGTTGATTAGTTATGTGATGGCTATCAAACCTGTGCCATGGAAGAGATTTAAGGTCAAAGAGATGCCAAGCTTCAGAGTTAGTTGGGCCCATTATTAGCAAGTATACAGTAATTTATGATTCTATGAATATCATAAAAATGAATGAAGACAATCAAGAGAAAGAGGTTTTGAGCAGATCAGTGTAACATTCTGTTCTTGGAATGGAAGACAAATACTAGACAAAGAAGATATATGTCTTAACACTAATTTCATATGACTTTGAATCAAACCCACTGGGGGCTGCTAAGTTGTTGCTGTAGAAATCACCGAAGCTTTTCATTCACTTCACTGGGATCAGCTGCATCCGTAGATTTTACTTTGTTCTGAAATATTTTGGGGATTTCAAATATAACTGTCTAATTCTTAAAATATAACTCATTAAGTAGCTGCTGCTTCATTAAAGTCTAGAGATCTAATGATTAGAAAAGCTCAGCTCTCAAAAATAAAAGCTGTTCAAATTACTTGGTGGGAGAATCCCATTAAAATTGCTGTCTTCTAAATACTATAGTTTGACTCTATGAATCAGATAACTATAATCCAATGGATAAGATATGATTTCAAAGCATATGCTGAATTTTCTCACAGTATAAGAAAATTTCAGGATTGCTTTATTTATTTATGACTACATTTTCTAAGGAACTCATGTACCACTGCAAGTCTGAACTTTATGTCTGGAGTCTAACTTTGCTTGTATCCCATGAAATCCTTCATTTTCTTCTTTTTTTTGCCCCTTCTTTGGGGGCATCACCCCCCTTATGGGGCTTATATGGAGGAACGTCTGACTTGTTAGTAGAGTTGTCATCTGAACAGGGGATATAACAACAGCTACGTTTTTTAAAGGTACAGTTTCTCATGCCCAGTGGTCGGCTTATATTCAGTTTCCAAAAAAAGATTTTTATTCCCTTTTATGGAATAGTAATCATGTTCCAAATACAGTTCTGACATCTTTAGTGATTTACAGTTCATTAATGCTTCTTTCAGCACACTCAAATCTTTGGACAAATATATCTTATATTAAGACAATGCTTCTGAATCTGTGTGTGAGAGACAGAAAGACAGATAAATAATCCATTTCTGTACCCTAGGTAATCATCTGCCACAGCACATCTCAGTGAATATTCAAGAAATTGTAACAAGTTCTTGTTAAGTTGCCGTTATTTATTTCACAGCAGTCAATAGTAGATGATAGACATTTTAGACAACAAGGTCCTTGCTTTGGTAAAATAAGCTAAAATTATACCTTGAGGTAGTTGCAGAGTGTCATGACAATGAGGGAAAGAGATGATGAATGAAATGACAAGTTGATTTTTGTCATGAAGTAGTCTCTTATGGAATGGAGCGCTTAAGATGTTATCTGGCTAAAGCACTTGGACTGGGAATCAGGATTCAAGCCCAAATCCCCCAGATCAATTAATTTACTGCACAGTCCTTAATGTAAGAAAACAGGACATGAGGGGGCTGACTGGATCGTCAGCCAAGCTCCATAGTATAGCATCCTTCCTGTAAATTGATTCTTCTCGAGGGGAATGCATAATTTCCTTGTTCTTTGACTCCCCAGCTGTAAAACAGGATTAACATTTTCCATCCTTATGGGGGAAGGGATGTGGGAGGATACCTTTGTTAATTAAAGCATGATGCTTGACAGAGGAATGATGAAAGTCAGACCGATAAACAAATTGGTGACACCTGTTAATGTAAAATAAGTTTAAACAATTCAAATGCATATAATAACATGCTTGACTGTCACAGTGCTACTGGGCCTTTTACTGAACTACTGGGTTGGGCTGGTAATTTTACATTCATCCATGAGCCTTGATGTGTATTGAGAATATGAGAACAGCTCTACTGGGTCAATCCAGCTTCCTCAGTGGGTGGAGAACTGCGGAAAAGCAGAGAACAGGACAGGCTTTCAGAGGTCCTTCCTGCTAGTATACCCTTGCAGCAGTCTGCATTTAGGGACTTGCTGTATCAAAGATTGCATCTTTGTGTTTAATAGGATGTGATAGTTTTCTTTCATGAGTTCATCTAAATGAACCCATATAAACTTTAGATATCTATATATCCTGTGCCAGTGATGTCCGTAACTACATGCTCTGTCCAAAGGTTGCTATTTGTATGTTTTTAACATTGTCTTATTTCATCTGATACTTCTTAGTATTTGTTATTAGTTATGTAAAATCAATGGATGATAATTCCCTATTCAGTTCCCTATATCCTTGCAAGCCCATCGTTCTTATATTTTACCATTGTTTTTCATATAATCATACATTTAATTCTCATCTTCAGTTTCACTGGAGAGAATGGAGCATTCAGGAACTATAGAGGACTGCCCTGTTAAATGCATACCTTTTGAATACAACAGGGGAAAATGCAGTTTTATCGTTTCATGAGCTGAAAGGAGATAGTTCAAAGAGTGTAGGCAAACAGTGATGAAAATGTCTTGACAACGCATGAAATCTCTGATGTGGATTGCTTCATAAAATAAAATGATTTTTCAGGGATGCAAAGGTGGCTGTTAAAATCTCCAGTTATAAACTCTCAGGAGAAAAGAATCATCCTTTGGTTTTAGCATTGCTCACTGGCTGAAAAAGTGATGGATGATTTTTGATAAACGTCTTGTAGTGCAAAGGAACATAACAGAGGCTATCTTGATGCTGGTAAACTGTTCTTTTTTTTCTTTTCTTTTCTTTTCTTTTCTTTTCTTTTCTTTTCTTTTCTTTTCTTTTCTTTTCTTTTCTTTTCTTTTCTTTTCTTTTCTTTTCTTTTCCTGATTATTCAGTCACTTTTTTTGGTAGGAAATTAAAATAAATTCATAGAAGGACAGATTTTTAGATGAAAGGAGTAGGATTCAGGAAACAGGACTGACAAAATTGGTACTTTATTTACACGGTCATGTAATATTTGTTAAAGAAGAACAGACTATTACAAACTCTTTCTATATCCCACTAAAGAATGAATTCTTATCTGTAGAGCGAATGCCCCAGTGGAAGCAATGGAACTTTTATTTATTGTGCACACCTTAGGACCAGTTAAGGAATTAAAGTGTTCAGTTTGATTCCATCTTATAGACACAGTTCTGCACCAGTTGTGTTGTACTGTGTGCAGTGGGAACACCAGAAAGCACTCTGCCTTGGAAAAGTTGTGGATAAGTCTTCTGCAATTCATGAGAGAGGAATGGAGGTGCTGAAATCTGTCTGCTGCTCTCTGAGGCCCTGGATGAGGTCTTCTAGCACCGCAGAGACCTTTGCCTGTGAGAAACCTTCCTAATGGGTTTGGAGGGATGTGTATGTTACTTCCTGCCTTCCTGGCTACACAGAAAGCCAGCACCAACGTGTTTTATTACAATAAGCAATTGTTTTCTGTAAGTAATCTCCTCAAAAGCCCTATCACGTCCCTGGTGGTCATGGTAAAGAGGGAATTAAGTAAACCCCCATCCCAATCAGATGGCAGCACTCCTGGCACTTAACAGGTGATGATAGATGTTTGTGCTCCGTTTCACAGAGAGAGTGAAGTACTCAAATTAATGAGCTCTTCTTTACTAAAATAAATAGACCAGATACTTGAAAGTGCTTTTATGATAAAACAAATACTTGGAATGAAAATAACCGAGAGATGGAAGCAGATGGAAGCAGTCTTTGACTTGATCTTTGACTTATATGTATGGCTGGGTTCCCTATTGGGAGAACTAAGCCGACTGACTTTCTAATCTTCTGGGAACAGCTCTGGAAAAATAAAAGACATGGGGATGGACTGATCTCCTTAGAGAACTTGATATTCTTTACGGAACTTGTGAAAAGCTTCCTTGAAATACAGTCACACCCAGGACATTACATTGTAGCAGTCAACACAATCATGCCCTCCAACTCAAAACTGGAAATAACTGCCCTGGAAATAATCACAAGTGTTAAGAGAGTGCTCTTGAAGGAATAGCACTGGTTTTGTTGTGCTTACAAGAAGGCACCCATCAGGAGTGTGTAGGAACAGTACTGCAAGCATAAGCGTGATATTTGAATGATAGTCTCTTTGAAGTAGTAGCAGCATTCAGTACCACCAAATTCACTGCAAATCTCCAGAATTCAAACATGGAGATGCCATTTGCATTATGTATTCATTAAGGATTTATTTTGTTGGCACCTGCCTGCTTTTCTATCCCTTAATTTTGCTCAACATTGTAGGATCTGCCTGATGAAAACAGTGAGATATTTTTGTATAGTGTCATGTACAGACAAGCTCTAAACCAGGTGTCTTGCTCAAGATATGATGTCCTTATTCATGTGAGCTCTTTAAACAATGCTAGCCCTTCAGCAAACATCTCAGAACAAACACAAATACTACAGGGAACTCAGCCCCTGATATTTCTAATGCTAAAAACAAGCACAGAAAACAAATAACCAGGGAAAAAATGACATGTACTCTGCAATATTAAGAAGTTTTCTTTGTACAGCTTCAAGAACCTTACTGGATTTGTACCTCTTGGATACTTGCTTTGCAGCAGATTCAATTCCCTGCTATAAAAGAGTTTCATTTTCTTTTCTTGATCTCTCAATATTTACATGTCTACTTCACAATACCTCATATTCATAGCTAAACTTAATTGTGATTATGTATTAATGGTACTTATATGACCCACCTTTGCTAACATGGTATCTGAGTGTTTCACAGTTTTGCTTTACTCTGTAAGATGTTTATTTATCTTACTATGCCTTCATAACAGCAAGTTTTATGGATGCAGTCTGCATGTCTGACTGAGTTCCATAAGGTCCCATAGAAAACTCGCAGTAGTTTAGAGAACTACTCTAGAGAAGAACTACTCTAGAACTACTTTAGAGAAGGCAGATTCTTCTAAATTTGCAGCTTTTGGTCCAACCACTGCGCCATCTTTTCTTTCCAGCTGTAATAATGCTTGTTTCTCAAGGCAAAGGAAACTGAAATGACAAAGCTTTTACAGACCACTGTGCTGTACTGAAATTAACTTACAGGAAAGGATTCATAATATGTGACACAAATTATTTCTGTATCTATGTCTCTTGTTCACAAGGATGCAAGTATTCTTGCTTTTGATAAAAGACTACTGAAATACAAATACGGAACTGTTTCCTATCAAGCTTGCAAAAAAGCAAAGCAAAGCAAACCAAAACAAAACATCAGGCATCTGGTACCTCTGAAAATACCTGAATAGCAAACACTTCCTTATCTGAAGGAAAAGGACATTTTACAAGATGAGAACTGAGGTGGCTGGAATTGGCAAAGTATCTTGCTGAAAAAGTACTGAGCAATCTTCAGATAGAGGAACTGAGAATTGTTTGGAAAATCTGTATTTCTGTCAAAATTAGTGATGAAGGGGTAGAAAGTTAGATGACGGGGTATTGTCCTTGCTATGATACTTTCACTGCAAAGATGGAGAGGCTGGAAAAAGTGTTTGCACAGGTAGGTGCAACAGAGAGAGAGACAGATTGTTAGGTGCAGTAGTACACTTAATTAAAACATTGCAGCTGTTCCATTATTATTTCACCTTCAGATATGACTGCTTTATATAATACATATTTAAGGGAAGCTTATGGCTCTTAGGATCATAGAGTCACAAGATAATTCAGGATGAAAGGAAACTTAGGAGGTCAGCCAGTCCCTCCCCGGTCTGGTCTGCTACAGTGGTTCTTCCTTCCCAAGGGCAGTGCTTTGCATTTCTTCTTATTGAATTTCATGAAGGTTCTTGAAAGTCCAGTCAGTCCTTCTCCAGCCTGCCTGGGTCTCTCTGAAAGCAGCCTTGCCCTCCAGCATGTCAGCTGGCCCTCCACAGTTAGGTGTCATCTGCAAACCTGATGAGAGTCAACTCCATTGTCCCCTCCAGGTCAATGATAAAGATGTTAAGCAGGACAGGTCCCAGGATAGACCCCCACTTCTTACTGGCCCCTAGGCAGGGTATGACCCACTAACCACTACTCCCTGAGCCCTATCAACATTTTTTTACCCATCCTCCAGAACCTCCAGACTGTAATGTCCTAACTTGTATACAGGGCTACTGTGGGAGACAGTGTTGAAAGCCTTGCAAAAGTTGAGGTAAGTTACATCTACTGCTCTCTTGGTGTACATATGCAGCTATTTTCATCTTCATGCTTTGTGAAACTTTAATCAGAAAATTAAACTATGATGGAGTTGTTATGCATATGTGGACAGACAGAGAACAGAAACAGTGAGGATGTAGCAACGGGCAACTCCTTTTGGCAACAGACCAGCCAGTTCTGTTGTCTGGCTTCTTCAGTTCATCTGGAGAAACCACATCTGCGTAACAACACTTAGCACTTACATATGTGCTCAACTGTTGAAGAGGGTTGTGCAAATATTAACTTATCCTTCTTATCACTCTTGTTGTCTTCCCAAAGACACTGCTGATGTTGGAAGATGGCCATGGAATATAATGTGTAGTGAAGGTACATGCAGATGACCCAATAGCATCTCTACAACTTTTTTAAATTGTGAATCAGGCTACAACATTACTGGAGTTGTGGTTGGGTAGAGATAACCCGCACTCAGGCAACTGATTAGCTACAACATTACAGGAGCTGTGGTAAAGTAGAGATAACCTGCATTTGGGGAATTGATTCGCTTGTTTATAGCTGGTGTGATCTTTGAGTGGCAATTGATATCACATCAATTCTCTTGGCATATGCTTAAGGAGATAACTTAAAATAATAACTCCTAGAGAAAGCAAACAAAGAAACAAACACAAAACAAAGAAAACTAGTAGTTTTCCTAAGTTATTGCATTACTAGGAAACAACATACAGAACTTTTAGCTAGAACATGGATTTCTGTCAAAAAACATAGTCATGATGTAATAAATTGTCTCTGCCAGAGTATATTGGGATTTCAAAGAAGTCTTTTGTTCTGTACCAAAAATTTTCTTCACAGAAAAGGTAAATCTTTGAATGCTTCCCAAAATGATAAACCCTCCCCAAATTGGATCCATTTAAAATACACGAATGCTATGAAATGCTATACAGCAAATGCCATGGTATTTAATCTATTTTAAAAATACCTATCGGGATCTTCATGAAATGGATTCATCTAAAGAAAGGAATTGTGCCTACTGATTCATACGATGACCTAGGTTGTGACTGAAAGAAACAGGGCATGATTTCTCCTTTTACCCTCTAATCTGAGAAGGAAAAGTGGATGATGCTTAGAAGAATTGGGATGGGATAAAAGGGAAAAGTGGCTTATTGAAAGAGCTCTCATTTATAGCACTGGGACTTGCAGATCTCTACTCAGCGAACAGCTGGGCTACCTCGGTGCCAGTCCACAGTCACTTTGTGTAATCTAAGGAAAACTTTTGAGATTCCCCCAGCTATTGCAAAACCCAAACTTGTGTGTGGTCTTCTATTATTACCCATTGTTTTTGTTTTTTTTTCACTAAATTGTTTTTGTTGTGTGATGCTAACTTGCTGGTTTAAGATGAGTTTTCCATTCAAATTGTTAGTTTTGTTCTGTATAAATGTGCTCCTAGGGTTGTGTGAGGTGTCTGTTAAAGAGCAGTGTGATGGTTCTGCCTGGAGAATGTGGCCTTTGCCACATTCCCTCACTAAATGCCTGGCTCTTGTATTGTTCTTCACAGCTGACTGTGCATTTCTATGTGTAATGACATATTAATTTTAGTACAGGTAATGTGTTTTGAAAGGGAAAATTAAACAAAAAGTTATACTTTTGCTTAATCAGCCTGCTGTAAAATTTTGTCCCGCTGTGACACAGATTAAAGAGAGATTAAAATGTACACCGCTTGGGTAATGTGTGAGGGTGGCATTTGCAAACGTGTATGCTAGAAGTGTTAGTGCTTATCCACTGGAAATGTTCTGTATGTCCTGATGGAAGCTAGAATGCTGAAGTGGTGACTAGGTTTCTTTTCAATGCGTCTGAAATAAAGAGGCTTAAGAAAAAATGTAATGTGAGTTAGTGTGTGTGTGGAGAATGTCATTAATTGTCTTGGTGGTGTGCAGACAGTACTTTACAGTAATTCTAGTATCGCTAGTAGAATATTAATGGTATGCTGCTTTGACCTGCTATCAATCATTGTGATCTGCATATCATTTGCATAATATTTTGCATATCACTCACATCTTAATCACTAGATTTTATACTGCTAGAGCAGTGGATTTAGAAAATGATTGTAGTAGCACTGCTCCAGAGAAAGAGATCACCTTCTAAGTTTCTCTTTTTCTCCTACTATTTTCCAAGATATTTTATTATGATGTTTTTAGAATTTAAATATTATTTTTATCATGATTAATAGCAAATGCTGGATAGGCCATGTCAATACAGTTCACTGTAGTCTCATTCTTATTTTTTCCACTTTATTTAAACTTACCATGACAGGTTTACTTTGTGGTCAAAGCTGTGTATTTCAGACATGCTTAAACAGAATTACTGTGACAATAACTATTAAAAGAGTAGATGTTTACATATTTAGCATACTATTTCCCCCCTTGCCAGCAAAGAGCTTTACTTGAAAACCCAGAAGTTGACCATACAACCTATTGATTTGATACTAACAGTTAAAAGTATTTGAAAAATATTGCGGTACAGATGTAGTAAAAATGTTATGAAAGTTTCTGACTTGATTTATACCTGGCACAACTAGCAGGGAAAAATTCCAGGATGAAAAGTGTTTCCAGTGTGCAACTACAGTGATTCAAAGTGTGTAGGACTTAGATCAGAGGCAAAAGACAGCGACAGAAATCATCAGATAAGGTGGGTTATTTCTGGCCAGAAGTAGACTTGTAGGCTGTGTGCATTTCCCAGGGAGCTCTGTTGCAGTTCCAGTGCACAATTCAACCACAAGCTGATTATTCTTGCAGTTCATTTTTATTATTTAGCTTTGGCTTCCTGTGAAGTAACCTCTTGGGACAGATCTATGCTCAGACTGTGTTGGAGAGTTTTTAACTTTGCTTGGCCTCCTGAGCTGCGGGCACACTGCAGGTCTCTGAACGCTGACCCTCTGCCTTGGGAGAGCTGGGCATGGGCCTGCTGTGCAGGGGTTGATCTTAACTGCGCTTGGTCATGACCTTGTCTCATTGCTCAGACCTCATAAATAAGGGGCTTGTTCTAGCTGTACTTAAGTTTTTGCTCTCTCTCTATTAGTCTGAGTATTTTTTTTTTTTTCTTGCTTGACAGTGGGAGTAGCTTACCTTGAGATCAGGTTCAGACCTGAATGTAACAGAATGTGTCACCATATTCCTAGAAACTCGATCTTGACACATCAAACTGAAGGACAGCTTTTGCATTGAGTTAAACAGTGATAAGGTGACAGCTCAGCGTGCAGTACTTCGCTCTGACCTCGTGTATCTAGATTTTTACAGAGATATGTTGTGAGTAGGAACTGGGTAGAAATCCAGAGTGGCCAGAAATTTCCTTCTACTTCAATGTGAGGGAAAATTGTTGCTGTCAGAATGCCTTTTTTTCCTGACTTTAGAAGAGTATAATATACAGCAAATTTGAATTCCATTTGCCTGTGGTAAAAGCCTGGTGCCAGGTCATTGCATCAAGTTCAAAGAATGTATATGCTGAAGAGATCACCTGTGAAGCATTTATTTCTTTTTAGTTGAAAGGTTACATATATTTGCATTGACCTGATGGGGTTTAAGTTAATGTAAATGTTGTTATAATGTCAATAGACTTTTTTTTTTTTTTTCTCTATTTATGTATAGATTCTAAAAGAGCTTTTACAATTCTCAGTGGATCTGTCTCCTGGAGTTCCAGTGGCATCGAAGCTGTTTTGTTGTTCATAAACCTTCCTCATGGCCAGGCTTTGACATCATGAAAGTTTCCAAAGAGCCTTTTTGCTTTCAGTGGAAGATGTATGAATACTTTTCAACCATTTACTTTTTAAATCAAATTTTTCATCTTTATTTAAAGAAATAATTTTATTTTAAATATACCAAAAGACCTCTCCTCCAACGTCTGAACTTTTTTTTTTTTTTTTTTTTTTTTTAAGTCATTGAAAGAGATTTGTTACATAAAACTTGCTTTGCGTTAGTTGATAAGACACATTTTACAGTGCAGCTAGCTGTTTTTGGTGCCTGGTATTGGAGGCACTTTTAGTGGGCCATAGGTACACTTCTGTTGCTCTTATTCTTAGATGCTCCCCAGTTAACTGGGGGGTGTCAAGAGCTCTTCTGTGAGGGAAATTGGAGTTGAAATGAGTGTCTCCTTTCTTCTGCCAGCTCCACTTGTATCACTGGTGTCTAGATAAACTTTTTGCATGGATCGGGACAAATCTTGTCCAAAGATTACTTTTTTTTTTTTTTTTTTTTTTCATAGCTCAGAAGCAATTGCATTTGGCTCTCACAGGCAGGTGTTACCCCTGGAAATGCTTGTCCATTCTGGTCTTTTCAGGTCAGTGCTACATGTTTGCAGGCTGGTGCAGGTCATCTGATACTTTCAAGTAGTTGCAGACTCGGTGCCATTACCTGTTTTGGAGGGGTGCGGGGGGCATCTAGAGGAAGGATTAGCAGCAAAAAAGATAGGAGTGACAAAAGAGTCAGTTTAACTTCAGAATTCGAACTATTTTTTCCAAGATCTAATGCACACAGTGAATGTGAAATGTCTGCATTCAGAATATGTAAAATAGCTTTTCTTAGTATTAAATAAAAAAATTATATGTCTGTCTTATAGCATAACTAAGCAAAAGTCTCCAGTCTGCTCCCACAGGATTTGCTCTCAAGCCTTTAACAATTTTTTGTCTTATTTTGAAATATTATAAATACTACTTTTTTTTTTTTGCTTTACAAATCCAAAAATGGATAAATTTAACAAAATATTAGAAAATGCAATTTTAGAAGATAAACGTGCCTTTTTATCATAAAAAATCAAATGGAGTGGATCTATATTTACACCAAGATGGATTTTGCATTCAAGCAATGATAGCTTTTTTAAAAATAAAATTTTGAAAACCATAATAGTACAGATTAAAGTAATATAAAATGACATTTTTTTCTGTTTAATTTCACAGAATTCATACTACTTATTTGCACAGCTCTACTTTGCTGAAATAATTAACTTTAATTCAGATCCAGTATTAACTGAACCAAACATTATTAACAACAACACTGTAGAATATAAATACTAATTTAATAAAGAATGATGGATTCATTTAACTCAGCATGGTCTTCCTCTTTGGTGAGTTTTCTCCTTTGCTTTCAGTTTGCAGAAGCTCATGGCAAAAATCACGAATAGGTCATGCATGGTTGCTTTGTGGTTTCTTAATTAGTATTATAATCCATTTGAATTGTTAATAGCTTTGCATTTGCAAATATCGTATCTCATTTTGCTGTGGAATCATCACTGCAGATATTCAAGAACAGGCCTGCCAGGGAGCCAATAGAAATGAAATCCTCTGTAATCTTGCAAAACACATTTGTCATATTCTCTGATCCAAGTGAATGTTTTTCATTGTAGCCTTCTGGTTTATTTTTCTGTGACACCTGGGCTGACATATGATTGGACTGCTAGGCAGTATCTTTAAGGGTGGTGCTATCATTCATTGTGGCTTTAGTTAAAACATATTAAATGAAAGAAAAAATAATCTTGCTACATGTAGGCTAAATATGTAATCTCTGCTAGGTTTTTCATTTCTACTAAAAAAGGAAAATAGAGTGTTATCAGAAAGAAAGCACCCGTAGAGTGGAGACATGACTGCATTGCTTACTGTTTGAAAGCTTTCTTAAAGCATCTTCCATAGCATTGCTGAGAAACGCACACAATGATTTTGAGTGGTATTAGGAAGCGTGAGGTTGCGGCCTGTCAAGTCCTACATCTTGTGGTCAAAGGTTTGCTGTAGCTTCACGACGTACACAACTGTGCTGGGTCCGTGGGCTGGCGGCACTGCAGGGCGCTCCTGCAGGCAGGCAGAGCTGAGCCCGTTAGCTCAGTGCAAAGCAAAGCAGGCTCTGAGAGCCCCTCCAGCTGGCTACGCATGGGCACCCGTACAGGGCGGTAAAGGGCGATACCTATGGACTTGCAAAAATGGCAGCCTGGGTACACAGAGGACACAGTTAACAAATGAAATGCTTTAGTGTGTTTAGGAAGAAATCCTATTTTAACATAAAAAAATACCAATATTTATTAACTAGAAAAAAACTATTTTCCTCTTTTATTAAGACAGAGAAATAAGTAGACTTGCGATGAATGACTTGAACTGATGTTACTCTTATTTAATGTTTATTCACCAGGTCATGAAGGAGCGTACAGAGTATAACAGCACCGCAGTGTGCTCGCTCAGCACTTGGTCGGAGGTTTAGTTGAAGTTCATGCTGCACAGATGGGTAATAGTTTGAAAGCGCAGATGGAATTTAAAGAACAGCAAATTCAGTGGGAAAACTACTGTATTGAAGAGAGGACGAAAACTGAATGAACCAACAGCTTGAGACAGAAATATTCAGATCCAGCTGGTTGTTACACAAATTATTTCAGCCTCTCCTAGCATATAAACTGTGAGGACAAACGGCACATGTTTTACAAGAATTGGCTGCTTCCTCACTATTCTCTTAAACAAGAAGTGCCTCTCAGCCTAATTAAAATACATTTTTTTGATTGAATAGTGTTTTATTGGGAGCTAATGGAAGAGAGAGACAAGAAAGGGCCTAAAAAGCAAGGCAGAACTAAAGGACATGAGTAGAGCAAAATCAAGGGGCTGGAGATCTTAATCCCAGGATATTTTAATCCCAAGAGGGGAATTAAAAAGACAGCCTGGTGAGAAAAAGTGGGAAAGACAACCTGCTGATCTCACCAGTCTGCAGGTCCCGCTTGTGTTGAGAGCCTGCCCCTTGGCAGGACTTGTTTCTGCGTGAGTTTTTCAACAGCATTTTCCTTGCACACCCTCCTGGGAGAGGCAGAGCCCAGAAAATGTCTCGCTACTCTTTCCTGAGAAGAGCAAGAGGAAGAATAATCCGAGATAGTTTTCAGCCACCTGCTTCTTAGCCTGCTCTGTGCCCCTCATTAATCCTTTTGCATTTATCTGTTTTCCGCTAATGCCAAAATTAGGTTGTGTCTGCAGTGACTTAATGCAGTTATGCCAGTGCACTGGAGACTTTAGTTCTTGACTCATTTTGTTACCTGGGAATCTGTTTAAAATAAACTTTCCAGTCAACTTTAGCTGAAAGGTACAGTCTCTCATTGTAATCAAGTAACTGTGCTACAGTTTACTTTCTGATTGTCATATCACATTTTTTTAGAAAAGTTTCATTCAATAAATAAATCAGATCTGTTAGGCAAAAAAGGGTAAAATTTGATGAAAATTTGTTTTCTTAGAACATTTACATATTTTATATTATTTTTCAGTTCAGTGATTTTCTAATATTCCAGTAATAAGTATGTGGCAGATGTTTTTTAGCTAAGCCATAAAACAAAGAAAATTATTTTTGAAGTACTAAATTCCATATATATGAAATTCCAGGAATAATGTGAGATCCATCATTCAGAACAGGAAGAGAAGCCTCAACAATAAATTTATTCCTTCAAGCACTGATTTAAAAAGAGGGAGAAAGAGAAGACTGAAATTATATAATCAGATGAATTAACACTATAATTTATTGCTGTGCTCTGATTTCTCTCCTGCTGCTAGAGATTGTCTCATAAGTGAAGTCACTGTGGTCGAGCATTTAAATTCAGAGTTTTTTAAGTCTGAAAGATTTTTTTTCTTCAAAGTCATGTATTTGTACACGTTTAAACTTTAGTTTATTAAAAAAAAAACAACAGAGCTTTCAAGGTTATTTGCTGAGTATAACTAATTTTGTATGCATATTTTCGTAACAAAGATAGATAATAAGTGTAAAAGCCCCAGACAAATAATTCTGCATCACAGTGTGTTAATGTTCTATTTAAAATAAACATTATTCTTTATGACAATGTTTCTGTGGAGCCCTGCTGTAGGAGTTGGGAGTCTTTCCTCATAAATTAGAGGAAATAAGTATTAAGTTGCTAAGGATGTTTGTATGAGCTTATTGGATCCAATACTCAGGAAGCAAAAATTTTCTGGTTTCTATAAACTGGGATATTTCTTCCACAAGTACATTGAAATTTACCGTGATAGCTTATCATTCTTTTGTTTTTATAAACAGTAATTTTATAAACAGTGTTATTTTTTCAATTTTTGAAGCAATGCTATTTTTGTGAGTTTGGCTTGTTGGTAGCATCACTGCCCTTAATGTTCATGACTTAAAAAAAAGAAATGTTTTTAAATATAAATTTTTAACACTTTTAAAAATGACCCTTTCTTTTTCCAATCTGTTGAGGACTCTTTATCATAGAGTTTATAGCTCCCATCAGACAATAAAGAAAGAGAAGGCTGTTTGTCTTCTTTTTGAAGGAAATGTTGAAGCTGACAGGATCAGAGAAGAGCTTCTTTTTGAAGGAATCACAGCATGTGATTGTACCTTCCAGCTAAGAGTTTATGATTGAAAACAGAACTGGAGAGGACCTTGCAAGGTCATCGTCTAGGATTTAATAGGGGAAGATCCAAGCATTTATATCAAGGATCTGTTGATTCATTTTTCGGAACATAAGATAATAATGGTGTTTTCAACTCTCACATACCAAGAGTCTTCTGAGCATCTAGCAGGAGTCTGAAAATGAAAAAGAAGAGCTGCTGCCATACAGGAAAAGAATACTAATCCTGCAAGGTAAGCATCTGGTAAAAGACATCTTGTAAGGGTGCCAGTGACCGAAGCTAGCTTTGTCCGTGCCAACCTGAGCATCTCTACATGGGACTGCTCGGAGCTGTGGGTTGGTAAAGACAGCTTCCTAAAAGACTTAGAGACACCAGAACTATCTGGAGCCAAACATGGACAGTGTTAGACACCACTGCCTCCTGCTCCCTGTAAGTGTTGCTATGGAAAATTTCCTGCCTGTACTAGCCCAGGCTGGACTCACTGCACGTGCAGTTCAGTGGTTTTGGTTGCACTTCCAAAGAAATCTGACACTGGGTTGTAAGATGACAGTTGTGATGCCTCAAAGCAGGAGTAGTTTTCTGTGTTTTTTTTTTTTTCCCCAGCATTATTCTGCCTTGCAGAGTAATGTACGGAGGTCCCACACTGTGAATCTACTACATCTGCCTGACATTTAGAGAACAGACACTTGCAAGAAACATTCCTTAGCAGAAGCTGACTGACCTAATCTCATTAGTATAATTAGATAGCACCATCATTTATCAATTCCAGTCATCAGCTCATAAGGAAATAGCAAGGAATTTCTGCCTGTGAGAAATTGGCTGAAACTAGCTGTTAACACTTTGATAACAACTGAAGTGGAAGCTTTATAAATAAAGAAGCTGGTCTCCACAGTCCTCTGCTAAACCTGACTGTAAGAAGGGGATTGGGTTGAATGAGGTTAAAAACTCTGCCGAGGCATTTATGTTACTGGGCTTTTGACATGTCAGGTTCCCCATATAGCTGGCGAGCAGTGTTAAGCAGCTCATGAGGACAGTGGAAAGTGCTGATGCTGGTTGGCCATCAGGCTTCCACCCTTGGTGCTGGGGTTTGCGAAGAACCATCCTTTGCTATCAGTCATGCAGTTGTCTTAAGGGACACAGGAGCCCAAAATTAGATGGCATGGATGAACAAAGTTGTTCCTGGCTTGCCTGCTATGAACACAGCACATATGACTGCAGCTCCCTTGGTCTACAGGACCACCAATGATGATGAGCAGCTCCTTCTGTAAACCACACAGGCTTCCTCACTTCTGTGATTATTTATGAGTTCTATTTCTTTCTTTTTGATGGCAACAGAATGTCATCAGCAGTTTCGCTCCTATTTCTGTGCTTTCACTTCATATTTTAAATATCCTCTTTTTTCACAATTTTCTTTTGTTATGACTGAAGAGTGACAAAAGAAAAATGGATATGCATGAAGTATAGAGGTACATTCTTTGACGTTTTCCCCTCTGTGGTCCAGTGTAATTTTTTAAGTCCTGTTTCCTTATCTGGATTGCAGGGCAGTACTTCCTTGTTCTCAAAATCCTGAAACAGAAAATAAAAGACTGTGCTTTCAGAAAAGGTTTGATGTGCCCATAAGGCCTACTTGTGTAAAGTAAACCAGTTTAAAAGTCATAATTCTTACTAATTTTTTTAACACAAGAAAAAAAGGCCCTGACTCTCCAGCCTGAGTAAGCTAACAGTTAACAGCATGTATAAGAAGCAGAGATGTTGGCTTGTCCTTGTCCTTTCAACCTAGCGAGCAGTTTCTGTCACATTCAGTTCAGACTCAGGCTGTGGAAAGGAGAGGTCTCTAATGGAGAGCAATGCAGAGCTCCCATTTTTGGGGCCATTGCAAGCAGCATCGAAATGCTGTCACTTCAGTGGTCCTGTCTTTGTTAATATCCCCTTTGAGCACTGAGTCCTTCAGGAGAGCGTGACAAGTGACTTCTGTGTAGGCCTGTAAATTTTTGCCTTTTCCTCTGTTTTTCAAAGGGGTGTCAGGGAAACACTGCCTATCTTTTTCTGTCAAACCTGTTTTTGTTGTTTAGACTGAGTAGACTAAAACTTGTGCTTTTGAAATCATTTTCTGATTTCCCTTCCTGTAGAAGAAATAAGTGCCTTCCACTTGAGCTACGTGGTGTCAAGGTCCTCTCAAGGTACAGAAAAAGATTAAAAAATGTGTAACTTTCACTCTTCTTCTTTTCTGATACAAATACCAACATTTTCATCAGTCGAGTGTTTTGTAATTAAGTGTTTTAAGAAGAAGAAAAGGGTATATAGGCTTTGAAGTCACTTGATAAATCAAGGAGGATGGAGATTCAATGGGTTTTAAGTATAGGCTTCAAGGAGGTCTTTAGGGATTTTACCAAGTGTGGTTTTAGTGGAGTGCAAACAACATATGATGCAATTGAAAGGGGTTATGCAAGGATAACTTTATATGCTGTATGTCCCTGAAAATAAGATTTTTAAAGTATATTGGAGATAAAATGATGAGTGTAAAAATCACATGGAAGAATGAAATATTTTAGTAAGATCAGTGATCTGTATTATATGTAAAAAAAAAAAAGTCAAAAGTGTTGAAAAAGCATATAATTTGTTCTTTTAAGACTAAACTCAACTTTTACTGCTCACCTTTAGCAATGGAAATTCATTTTTCTATCTGCATTTACAGTGTGCTAGGGCTTCTGCTGTTTTGTCACTGACATACTTGGAGTTTTTACCATATTCTATTTAAAAGACTACCTAAAGAACTTTTACAAAATAACTTTATTTCTGCATGATTTTGGAAAGGAGCAATAGGCAGATGGCTCTAGTGCATTCTGCTTTCCTGCTTTTTAAAAATTTTACCAAGAAAATGTTTTTGCCACCAAAACTACAAAAGTTTTAAAATATTCTTTTTTGTTTTATTGGTCTGCATGATGTTTCTGAAACTTCATATCATTATAGTGCTTATTGGTATCATATCTTTTAGGTTCCCTTATCTACAGTGAGCTCAATAAAGCAGATTAATAACAAATCCTTTAAAATTTCCATCTCTCTATAATATTAGAGATTACTGGGAGATTAATGTGAAAGAGCACAGCTTTTCACTGTCCATGGTTGTGCTGCTTTTGAATGTACAACCACCCCATCCCTGGAAGTGTTCAAGGCCAGGTTGGATGGGGTTCAAGGACAGGTTGGATGGGGCTTTGGGCAGCCTGATAGGAAGGTGTCCCTGCCCATGGCAGGGGTTTGGAACTAGATGGTCTTTAAGGCCCCTTCCAACCCAAACCATTCTATGATCTCTGATCTAAGTCTGCTTCTCCAGTGAATCTGTGCTGCTCTGTGGAAAGGGATATAAATATTGTAAGACCAGGACCAAGTCAGTAGACTAGCAATGAAGCCATTTCATGTGGAGAGCGGGGTACTCTGGGATCAACTCCCTGCTTCTTGTAAGGTTTACATATAAAACAATTACTGAATAATATACACTGGAAGCAGAAAATAGAACCTAGGATTTGAACTTGCAGATTATGTGCTCATGGAGCGATGGCAGAAATTTGGATGCAGGGATTTTGTTGATAGCCCATTTTCACTAAGTTGATTAAGTGGTGTCTAAGTCCTATTGTTGACATGGACAGCAGCTCTTTTGGAAGACTCAAGAAGGCATTCCCCTGCAGGCTGTCTGCATCTTTAGGTAATTAATCTTCTTAAAATCTTACGTGCCTACACTGTAACTCGTAAGGAAATTAGTAAATTATATAGTTTTTTTCTGATCCAGTTGTGGATCATATTCAAAAGACATTTTCTACAAAAATATTTACTTACAAATACCTGTTTTCCTGAAGAAACTTTCTAACTGATCCAATAAAGTTGTAACTCCACCCTGTTATTGCATTGACTTGCTACTGCAGCAAAAGGCATGTGTGTCCAGAAGTGACATCTCAAGATCAGCCAGTCTGCATTTCTGGAAGTAGAATATATAGTGTTTTGTAAAAGGGGTTCAGTTGTCCTTCCAAGTACATAGGGCACCTGTATGCATATTGAATTTGGTATATTCACTCCTGACAGCAAAGCACTGTCTTCACTGTATTCACACTCAATCTAATTCCATTATTCCATTTTTAAATTGTTCATTTCTTATTGACCCTGTTTTAATTACACAAATAAGACCCTCCTGAAATTTTGGGGAATGGTTCTTTATGAAGTACTGTAAATAAAATTCACTTTTAGATCACAATGCCCAGGAAAAATGTTTTGAAGCAATTTCTGTGAACAGAAATTTGTTTTATAAGAATGAAGAAAATAGTAGCTTTCATGTAAACTAATTTATTTATAGTCAGAAATAGATTTCCCTAATCAAAGAGCAGCTTTACTTCTTATTGCAGTTTCAAAATGCATTTTTGACACACAAAGTATGTTAAAGGAGATGATAAACTATCTTCTCTCTTAATCTTATGGCAAAAGAATACTATTTAGAAAAAAATGTCATTTACTAGTTGGAGACATGAATAGCCTAATCATTTGTATTCACATTTCTCTCAGCAACCAAAAGAAAATGACCACATTTCCCAAACATTGTTTGAAATGGTCCAAAACCTAAATGTTTCAGATACTCTCTGAACTGGTAGCATCAGCTTAATTGTTGCCAATAAATATGAATAGCCTATTACATTTCTGGTATACTTGTTCATTCCATGCCACCTAAAAATAATCATGGAAGAAACTATTCCTAAAAATATTTTTACTGTTTTTGTAAGACTATATACCACCTTTTGACCATTTTGAAGTTGCTTCGGACAGGACATCAAGTATGACTTAACAGGAGGAGATCTGAAGCATGGTAATTTGTGTTGTGCAAATGTAAAATTTGTATGACCAAAATATGTAAGAGACCATTAGTAATGATAGTTTTTTGTCAGTAAAGTGGTAATTATTGCACAGTAATAATATCGCTCTACACATTTGAGAGCAGTTCTCATTGTATTCAGACTTCCTATTAGCAATATAATTTTTAGTCAAAAGCATTAGCAAAAGAGCTCAGCTTCTATAAATGCAGTATCCAGTTACTCAGATGTTCCCTGCTCCCAGCAATGTTCACTCATTATCCGTCATTCTTGGGAAAAGTGGGAACTGCTTGTTGTTGAACATTTAAGAAAATGGAGTATCCTAATCTGGGTGTCTAACCAGAAGCTGATTTCATCTGAAACTCTGCTATTTTGGAAATTAATTGTCCACAACTTCTTCTGCTTCTCTCATGGAGGTGCAGTAGTGGTGGTTGACAGCTTGGTAGCTTGTCAGCCCACTAAAGCAAACTTTTAAAAAATGTGCTTGGTAGTAAAGTGGAATTAATGTTTTGGTCTGCTGTAAAATAGTTGCTCAGAAGCCATGATCATGGAAAGAAATATACAGTACAAGTCTCTAGTCTTGAGTTGTTTTATATCTGTTGACTTTTTATTTTCATTTGCACAGAAGGAAACTCAGGTCAGAATAGGCGTTTTCAAGGTGTCAAATATCTTAGAAAATAGTATTTAATCATTGCTGAAGTACAACTAAGAGACAAATATGTCATATTCCATTTGCTGAATATACAGTGTAATTCAATCTTCAGTATTTCTTCTATTTAACTGTGCACTGTGACCTCTATGTAAACCTGTAAATGGCTCTCCTGTGTCTATGGAGATTGCTTTGTACAAGCCAACTTTGCAGCGCTATATAATGCTTTTGTAGCCCAATTGTACCAATTAAAGTACCTCTTCCAAAATAAAACTAGAAGAAAGAAACATCTGACAAATCCTTGCTAACTTAGAAAGGTTAGAAACCTATATTCATTCAATTTTCTTAGCACAGCTTATCCTGACTGGATTGTGCAAATGCTTCTTGCCAACTCCAGGATGTATGAGTGACAAAACAATATGCCGAGACTTAATGTTTTTTTTTTTTTCTTATTATTATGAAACAGTTATAGCTATTGCGCAGGTAAGGTTGAAGCTAGCTTCCATTACAGTCCTGATCTATAACTCCCCATCAAATACTTGTCCCCAAAACAAGCCACTCCATGTGAAATTTCATGTCACATCTCATGCAGAGTTAAATGTTTCTATGAAGGCTAAGGAAAGAATACAAAAAAGGACTTTAAAAGTTACAGAGCTTGATTGTCTGTTGCCATGAAGAGGTTTTAGTCATTGTAAACAATGAACATGTCGTACCCTTAGTATGTATACATACTATAAATGGGATTGCTAGCCCTGTCTATTGTAAGATTCTGTAATACGTCCTGTCATAGGACTTTCCAGTTTCTTATAGCTTAGATTAATGTTTACTGCCTTGGGGTTTTATTTCAGCCTGATGTTGGTGTTTGTGTATGGAGCTATGTGTAAAATGTCAGCCAGCTCAAAGCAGTTATGGAGAAGACAGGCACTTGTCCAGCAGATGGGTCCTTAGTTTCTGTAGAATATTAAAATCAATGTTTTGGCTTATGAAATGAAATGCAAATGACACTTGGACCAAAGCAATTGCAAAATGAGATCTCAAGAAAGGTTTTAGAAGAGGAAGAAATGTATAGTGGTCCTGAGGCTTGTGGGTAATGTCCTGTGTTGGCACAGGCAGAGAATAAGCATTGTGTTCTGCTTTGTGGAGCTGACAGCAGATTTGAAAGGGTCCATATACATAATCCTGGAGGTATACTAACTTCTGTAAGTGTTCAAACTGTAATTTATAATAGTTTTATGTTTAATATCACAGTTCTATGATATGATATGTTGCAGAAAAGTATATATGAAATTCCCTCACTACCACAATTGTCCCTATTTGACAATATATTGACAATTTGTGCTTCTTTTGTGTAGGAGTTTCCCACATAACTATGACAATTTTGTCCTGAAATCACCTTCTTTTATTTCAGCAAGATCTATAGAACAGGCTATCAGTGAAAAATTGATGGTTTCTTCGAAGCTCACAGACTTCCTTTGGATTAGCTGGACAAGAACAGTAAAGATCATTTTCAGTCCTGATTTGAACTCAGTACTGAACAGCTTTTGCACTTAACCCTCTGAGTCATCTAGCTTCTCATGAACAACTTTTCTGTAATGAGTATATGAATAAGACTCTTGATATCACTCTTCAATATCTGTTCCATGTTAGACTAAAGGAATTCCCAACTTTTAGCTACTCAGGAAATATCAGCTATCCATCATCTTCATACATTTAATTATGCACACAGCTATTTTGCACAAAGGAATGAAATAAATTGCTTGTTATGTTGTAGTACTGAGGAAGACAAATAGCAGAAGCTATATCTCCTTATGTGCTTGGAATGGGTATATCGTGAAAATTATCTAAACCAAATAATAACAAATACACCAAACTGTGTCTTTTACACAACTCAATATACGGATATACTGTGGAAATCTAATTACTGTGACTGATAATAGCAGCCACTTATTGCATGTCTTAGGGAAGCTCTGTGATGTGTGCTGCTTGAATTTTGTTTGGCCATATTAAGTATCAAGTAGGGCTCCCCATTGATTTCTTTGTACTGTTCTATTTAAACATTGATGGTGTGAAAGGAGATGGTCTTATCAGGGCTGAGATAAAAACAAAGGTGATAAATTTGTTTGAAACAGTAAGGTGTAACAGACTGAGCTCTTCTTGGGATGAGATTGCTGGCAAATAAATGTTGAATGATAGTTCCGTGCCTGAGAAATTAAGACCTGACTTTTTTCTCCATTAACTTTACTATTTATATACATTAGAGTGGAGTGGTACATTTTTAACAATGGGAACTCCTCTTCCTTTTTGTCTTCTGTACATTTATTGAACTAATTTATATCTTAAAAAATGTTTTACCATGAAAAATTCTTGTTCCACTATTTATTAAGTTGAACTGTAAGGATATAATAAAAGATACATGGGAGTATGAATCTTGATTTCCTTAGTGCATTCAGAAATCAATGTATCTTCTTCAAGATTTCAGAAGTTTGCATTAATTCAATATTTTCTTATGAATTGTAATCTTGCTAGATTTAATGTCCTGTATTTTCATTGCTATTTGTAACAAATAGCCCCAGTGAAGCTGGTAGGTGTCTGGCAGTGAAATGCTAACATTCAACAATAGACTTAATTTGCTTGACAGCATCTTTAGATAACCTAAACATTTCCTTTCAGAATATGTATAACTTTAATGGTAGGGCCATGAAAGCCTCCTGGGCAAGGAATTAATTTTCAACATTGTAATAAAAAAGTGGTGTGTGTGTCAAGGGTATGCAACTCTTTTGTTAACTGGGAAAATTTTACTGCGGTGTTTGTCTGCAGCAGTATACTTGCATATCTATTCTGCAGTGAAGGTACAATCCTCTCTTCAGAGTACAGATTTAAAGGATTTTTTTTTTTCAGACTCTCAAGGATGTGATGAAAGGGAATTTTTGAAATGTCTTTCTAAAACAGAACTCAGGGGCTTTGTTTATTTTTCACTAGTTGGGGAACCTCTCTTCAATAAGGCATTTTATCTAAGAGAAGCTGAAGAAGAAGAGACTGAGCCACTGAAGAATGACATAAATATAACTGTCTCCCTCTTTGGACAGGGAGAATATCTACTGATTTCCTAGTCTTGTCTTTTCTGTGAAAAATGGAGTGTTTCCTAGTGGGATCTGTGTCAAGATTCTGTGTTTGTAATGATTTAAGGTTTGCCTTCTTCAGTATTTAGATAAGATTATTTCAGTAGTGTTTTCAAAAGGAAAAATACAGGCAAGGCTGTCATTGGTTTTGGTATAGTGAAAGCTGTAGTCATTGGTTTGAGAGGCATCCAGACGAATCTAAACAGGAAAGCAATTTAAGGTGTAAAGCATAAATTAAAGGAATTTCCTTTCTATCTGTAGTCTGGAAACAATGTGTTAACATAATTTTAAGTGATTTTGAAGTACCTGGATGTGTGGAACAGAGAACGTATACATGTAGACATATACACACATAAAAATTAAGACAATATTTAGTTAAGATAGCAGGCTCATTTTTGAAGAGGATGTTAAATAATTTGTGAATATGCAATAATCTTAGCATCTAAGTTCCTAATATTTAGGTATATAAGCCACACCTTTCACTATGAAGATGTTTTGCTATGGCCTAAAAGTTTTTCATATGTATCTCACAAAAAGTACTTTTAAATTCATTCATTCAGCAGAGTTCAGCTAATCAGTGCCAGAGTAGATTGGCCCCAAAACATGATCCCAAAATAATGATGGCTCAGTTTGGCTGCCCTTTTGCTGCTATCTCTCTTTTCTTCCATGCAAAAGAAATATTCATGCTGACTGAGCAGTTCCACATTTAGCAAATAAAAGGCAACTTGCATTAGTCAGCTTCATCATGCTGTGCATAAGAATGTGATAGCGTGGTGATAGCTGTTTGATCCATCTGCATGTTATGATTCATGCTAATGGCACATGCAAATACTCTGATGAAGAGGAACTTAGTGCACAAATTCATTTCAAAGGCATCCTCCAAAAGTCTCACGTTCTTTCAGTCCGTGAAGATTTTTGTTTGACTAGAACAGTGACAACATGAGGTCAGTTCATCAGCCGGGATAAGTCGACTGACAGCAATATACCAAGCCATAGCAACAAATCAGGACTCTGATGTACATCATTATTAGAATTTGCTTAATATGCCCAAAGAGTCATGGTGAATGGAGTTAAATCCAGTTGGAGGCCGGTCACGAGTGGTGTCCCCCAGAGCTCAGTATTAGGGCCAGTTCTCTTCAATATCTTTATCAATGATCTGGATGAGGGGATCGAGTGCACCCTCAGCAAGTTTGCAGACAACACCAAGTTGGGTGCATGTGTTGATCTGCTTGAGGGTAGGAAGGCTCTGCAGGAGGATCTGGATAGGCTGGACCAATGGGCCGAGGCCAACTGTATGAAGTTCAACAAGGCCAAGTGCCGGGTCCTGCACCTGGGGCACAACAACCCCAAGCAGCACTACAGGCTGGGGGATGAGTGGCTGGAAAGCTGTCTGGCAGAGAAGGACCTGGGAGTGGTGGTTGATAGGTGGCTGAATATGAGCCAGCAGTGTGCTCAGGTGGCCAAGAAGGCCAACAGCATCCTGGCTTGTATCAGGAACAGTGTGGCCAGCAGGACTAGGGAAGTGATTGTCCCCCTGTACTCGGCTCTGGTGAGGCCGCACCTCGAGTCCTGTGTTCAGTTTTGGGCCCCTCACTACAGGAAGGACATCGAGGTGCTGGAGCGTGTCCAGAGAAGGGCAACGAAGCTGGTGAGGGGTCTGGAGAACAAGTCCTACGAGGAGCAGCTGAGGGAGCCGGGGTTGTTTAGTCTGGAGAAGAGGAGGCTCAGGGGTGACCTTATCGCTCTCTACAGGTACCTTAAAGGAGGCTGTAGCGAGGTGGGGATTGGTCTCTTCTCCCACGTGTCCGGTGATAGGACGAGGGGGAATGGGCTAAAGTTGCACCAGGGGAGGTTTAGGTTGGATATTAGGAAAAATTTCTTTACTGAAAGGGTTGTTAGACATTGGAACAGGCTGCCCAGGGAAGTGGTTGAGTCACCATCCCTGGATGTATTTAAAAGACGTTTAGATGTAGAGCTTAGTGACATGGTCTAGTGGAGGGATTGTTAGTGTTAGGTCAGAGGTTGGACTAGGTGATCTTGAAGGTCTCTTCCAACCTAAATGATTCTGTGAATCTGTGATTCTGTGATTGAATTTTTGACATACAACATTATGCTGGAACTAGCCAGTAAAATTAGTATATGTGAGGTAGAAAAGATGACATCAGTGATAGAATTATTTCAGAAGCATATTTACCTAATGATATTACTTTTCTGTAGATTATTCCAAATCTATGTTGTCTGTGCTACTTAATACGGAGCTTAAATATATGGCTGTCAAAGTGAAATATTTTGAAAAAATTTCAAGATACTCCAACTTTTTTTTTCAGTTTGAAAGGATTTGGGTAGTATTAAAGTGAAAAAGAAAGTGCAGAACTTGCTGGATTTGTGATAAAATTCTAAGTGAAGTAAGAGAGATTTTCAGAAGAACAAAAGAAAACCAGAGATCTGAGTTTCAAATCTGAAAACTTTGGCAGTTTTCTTCTTTTCTTTTGTTGTGCCTACATTTTGTCTTTAAGAATGTTTATAGCACTTTTGAACATGATCAAGGAAATGCCAGTGGTTGTTAAAATATATTTCCATATTCATAGCTCATAAGTAATGTGGTAACAGTCTCACATTTACTAGCACACATCGATGCAATTGAAATCCACTTATTTTCTCTAGGGTTTCTGTGCACTCGCTTCCTTTCAAAGAGTATTATCCTTTTAGTACATTATTCAAATATTATCCTATCCTATCTATCCTAATGTCTTCTAGGATATTATCCTAACAGATACCTCCTAAACATTCAAGGCTGTAATTTACATATGAAAAGCAGTTATTTATATATAAATTTTTGGTTAACCATTTGGGAATGCTGATATCTCTCCTCTCCAAACAGTATTAAAAGTTGTGGGACAAAATGGAAGTGTGTAACTGCTGCACACTGTCGCACTTTTGCATGTGCAAAACAGCTGCCCTGGTGTGAGAGGGAGAAAACCTACCCTGCTGCAAGGTAGCATGTGAGGTGCCCTGGCTGCTCTTTCCGTGATCCTGCAGGGTGTTTCGCTCTTGACATGATCTAAAGAAGCAGAGATGAACAAGCTGGAAGGTGGGAAGGCTCTTACCTAATTCTGAGCTCCTGTGTGACTGCCCCTGCCTGCAGCACACAAATGACAAAGAGGTATGAAAATGGAAACTATTTTAAATGCAAACCTTGATCATTAATTAAATTGGTAAATAAAAATGCCTCAGTGTATATTAGAATAAGGCTAACTTCTGTCACACATTCAGTTTGATTTGACATTCTAGTTCTGGAATTATTTTTCAACATTTCTTTTGTTTCTTTGTTTTTAATTACATAGTAAAAATATTTAAACATATTATACAAGTAATGTAAATATAAACAATAGCTTCTTCTTCTTCTTCTTCTTCTTCTTCTTCTTTTTTTTTTTTTTTTAAGGCACACAAAGTGGCTGCTCCTTACCTGTATTTATTTGATGACTGTTCCTTGAGCTTATCAGAGCAGAAGATCTTTAACAAAGAAGGAATGGGGTGGTGGGTAATTTGGACTGTGCTGATGAAAGAGGAATGCTTAGCAAGAGCTGTGTTCTTGGTTTGCTTGTTGACCAGGACTACTGAAAATGTGAAATGTGTTGAAGGAATCACAAACCAATATATTGTGGTTTTGAGCTAAAAATTAAAAACTGTTGTGTTTTGAATCAAAATGAAATACTTTGATTTTTGAATTGGTTGGGTAATCTGCTTAGAAAATGTTCTGCAAAAAAAAGTTTTCTTGGAAAGTTTCATGGAGCTGTATTTATGCTACAGCGTATTTTTCATCCTGTGTACAGCACAGATAGCTGTCCAAAGCTCACGGTAAGAATAGATTCAATCTAAATAAAGTGATGAGATTTTTATAGCTGCCATTAATTTTTGTGAACTCTTTTTGCAGTTGGGTAGCCAACTATTTCTTTCTATATTGATACGTACAGACAATCTTAAGCTGACCAGTACAGGATACTAAACAATGTGTGAAAATGTGTACTTCTAATCTAGGTTGTATTATTGCCTTGGTATTTACAACTCCTATGGATTCTTAGGATGGGAGAATGGATTGTTTAGTGAAATAGTAACAGGATTTGAAGACTGTCACCTCTGGGGCATTGATTTATGTCACAAGCTAGGTTGGCACTGTCTGCATGGAGTTATCACCTTAGTGCTTTGTTTGGCCTATGTGAAATAAGTCTTAAATTTTTAGTGGAAAGCTGTTCAAATTGCAAAAACGCCATCAAATTTTGTGCTAATTATGGTCTTTGTAGTTTCAGTAAGGAGGCAAAGGATCAAGTAGACATTGACACTTCCCTCATATGCCTGGTGAATGATCTTCTTTGTTAAGGCACTTTGTCAGGATATCCTTGACAGTCATATGCTGCTGTCACCATGGCAAATACCTGTTCAATCGGTAATGAAAAAACCTTCAAGACTCGAACAACCACAACACTAATTTAAAAAAGCCATAGAAAAGTTTTGGGACTAGAATTTTCAACTTCATGGAAAACTAGTATCCCTCAAAGAGTTGGGAGCTAGGAACCTCAGACTCAGTCACCTCAAATGGTTGATTTTCACATGTCTGATTTCAGTGAAGAACCAGTAAAAATTGCATACCCACATCACATTTATATGTTTGTATCTGCTTCATTACAGACTGATGCAAAATAGAAGGTTCACTGGATGGAAACAATTCATGCTGAAATATGGTGAAAGTTCTACTCCAAATTTGCCCAGGAGAGTATTAAGTACAAGAATAGTACCTGGTCCACTGAAGAAGGCTTTGCATCTTGTACCAGCTAGATCATAACATAGTAGGAGAAATATTAAAGCTTTGTTCTGAATTTTCTAAAGATGAGTGAGCCTGGGGAGAAAGAACTTGAATCTGACTGGAGCACTCTGTGAGAAAGGTTAATTGTCTATGAGAAGACAGAGCCAGACTCGTCCTGAAGATGCACAGTGGTAGGATGAAAGACAACAGATGCAAGTTCCAAAATTAAGCTTAGATAAGAGGAATTTTATTTCTTTATTTATTTATTTTGCCAGAAGGACAGTCAAACAGTGCAACAGATACCCGAACAATGGGTGGTTTCATACACCAGGATGATCCCAAACCAAAGGACAGTCATCCCTAAAGTCCAGCTTCTGCAGAAGTAGGAAGCACCCAAATCCCCAGGACGTGCAGCTTGAGGGAATCCAAAAAGGATTGGGCTATGTATCCATGGGAGCTAGATAGATCAATGTCAGATCTTATATCTGAAAGCTCAGGAATGACAAATTGTCTTCCAGGGGCAAGCATTAATCAGGAAGATCCTCTGAAATACGTCAAGTAAGGGAGCAATCTCCTGGACTTTGGTTTCCTAAAGCATCATATAACAAAAACAGAAGACTCTAGATAATTAAAGACTAATCCAGATGTGTTTAAGGTCATGGCAGCTTAATCGTTGCTGACACAGCACATGCCAACCTATGTACCAGTGGCCATATAGCTTCACAGTCCCCTTCACTGTGTGTAGGAAATTAAGAAGACTCAGTCTGAGATCTTGTAGAGGAGGAAGGTGGTTTTATTTTAAACAAAATGGATTTAACTCAAATTCATTCTCTCATAGTTTTCACTCATTCCCACCCTCACCCTCACATATTCAACAGCACTGAGATGCGTCTGTCAAGGTGATTTGTCCAGGATCACTCAATGTGACATGAAGGACATGGGTTGCTGGCTACTGAATCCTCATCACAGCATTTGGGTTTTCTTGATTGGTGATGACGAACCGGGTTTTGGACAAATCTTTTATATCCTTCAAGATTCAGCAGTTACTAAAGCATGATCCTTTTGCCTCAGGATTTTTTTTTACTTCAGCCTTCATAAATTTTAGGCAAGTTTGATGGACATTGTTTATGTTCTCTGATTTTAGGTATCTAAGAGTTGTAACCTATCTTCCTGTTGGGCTGGCAAGAAAAGGAACAGCTCATGTCATGTGCTGTAACCTTGCCGTACACCTTTTATTGAGGTGTAAGGTCTTCCACTGTTGAGTCATCTGTGCTGTGGTCTTAGCAGAACACATGCTGTGGTCTCGATGGAAACATCATGTCCCTGGGTCTTTCACTGTTGTTGTGTCCTTGGTTATCAGTATAAGTCATTCTCTTTTTAACCCTATTCTGCTGTTTCCTCTGGTGCTTTCTTATGCATATTTGCATTCCACTTAATTCAAACCAGTATAATATTCCTGTTACAAATCTCTACAGGTGTTGTTCAGGACACATCTGTTCTGCTGGGCAAGAAGGCAAAATAGAGGAAAATACAGACTTTTGAGAGGTCTAACTTTGAATTTTGTATGTTTCTGTGATATGTAGAAGGGGACTTTTACACTCTATGAACACGAATAGTGAGCATTTTCAGAGAATAGCTCTGGGGCAAAAAAACTCATCAGTGCTGTGCAAGGTGAATCAGTTACATATTTGGGATTTGACAGACTTCCAGTGGAAATCAGTAATATTTTTTTTTCAGTAGAATTGGAACAAAATATGCAATAATATTTCACATTACAAACCAGAAAGCAGACTATTCTCTCCTTAAACATGAAAAATGCTGCATTTTTACAGTCGTTTCTCTAGCTGATTCATTTTACCAATTAAATCACATCTTGTAGATGCAGTTACTATATTTACTACTATATTTACATCACCACCTCTTTTTATTGTGTAACCTACTAAATTGATGATTGGTTCTTTGAAATTAATTGTTTGTTACCTCATTTGGGTATTTCTTCTTTCTTATTTGCTGGAAGTTGCCAAATTGCCTCATTTTTATGAAAGCCAGCTTTTAACATAGACTGGTTTGTTGGTTTCATTAAATAAAAGACATTAAATGATTACTGCAGTTGTAGGGAGTTATACAGTGTAGTTTCAACCTTTAGTGAGTAAAACTTACTACATTTGCAAAATTCTGCTTGTGAAATCTGTTACTAGCTTCATCAGCTGGCACTGCAATATACTGGCAAAAAACTAATTCTCTTGGGGTAGTGATAAAGTACATAGCATAGTCTTTTGGAGAAAACAAAGCTCAAAGGGAAATACACTGTGGCTTGTGTTTCTCCTCCCTGCTTTATTACAGCTTCAGTGTTGAATGCTCTAGTATTTTTTGTTGTTGTTGTTAAGTGCCTTGAGAAGCTTTGTGGCTGTACATTTTGTATAGATCTAAATGGATTTCCCCCCACGGGTTTCGTCCTTGCTAAGGACCTTCCACCCCCTCTGACACACGTCTCTTTTAGGTCATTGTGCAATGCAGGATGTGGCAGGGCCAGTTGAGGTTAGATAAAATAGTTGCTGCAGCAACAAAATTAACCTGGCCACACAGCTGGGGCTTCTGAACTGTAAATTACTTGTATTTCTTAGGCGGTTGTGTTGGGTGAACTCCCTAGGGCACTGGTTTGCTCAGCACTGCTGCAGCCTGCATGCAGTTGCCTCCTCATGTAGTCATATCCACACTGCTGCCACCACCCATGGTCTCGACCATGCGTGGGATGTGCTGGGAGGGATCAGTGGAAGGGCAGGGCCATGGTATTATGGCTTGGATAAAAGAGAAGGGATGCACTGCCTACCTGCTGCTTGGTGAGCAGACACAAGCTGCTCTATGTGTGCATGTGAAGGGTGTAACACTAGATCTCAGTTGACATGTCCTGTTTCTCCATAGGTCTGGTTGAGAAGATTTGTCACTAGGACAACTCTATCTACAGCTTCTGGCTGGAGATTCAGCTTTGAGCGTGAGCAGGGCTAGCCCATGGCTGCTTGCAAAATAGGTGTTTCTAATACTGAGCTTACTGAAGAAGGATTTACCTATTTTGCAGGCAGATAAGAGACCTTAATCTCCCAGAGTTGTTGTCAGAGTATTTTGTGATTACAAGGAGGTATCTTAGTATCACAGTTAGTCATGTTCAGCTCTCAGGATGGGCTCTGTGTTGCTGTTGTCAGATTAGGGGCTAACACAGTGACTGCTTTCTCCCTGAGCTCCTTGTTGGACTCTGCTGTTGCCATTTGATAGCCTTTGAGTATCTGTCTGCACCCATCTTTGGTTTTCCTGAGGCAGCAGGTGCAGGGACAGTGATGGAGCTGGTTCTGTGGGTGTTGCTGCTGCTCTGACCCTGCTGTACAAATGAGTGATAGTGTTGGGCAAAGAGATATTGCAAGAGCTTCTGTTCCTCCTCATGGTGTTGATCTCAGTTATCCATTTTAGTAAGGTGTTCAGAGGTGTTTACTAATTCAATGAGGAGAAATGCCAAGCACTGCCCCTGGGAAGGAAGCTTCCCTGGGTGGGACTGGCTGGGGAGCAGCTCCCTGGGGCCCTGGTGAGTGGCTAAGCATGGACCAGCCATGTGTCCTGGCAGCAAGGATGGCCAGCAGCCTCCTCAACTATATGAACCGGGGCACAGCCAGTAGATTGAGATCATCCTCGTTTATTCAGCACTCATTAGACTTTGTCCAGTTTCAGGTCCCCCGGTAACAGAAGGACATGGACAAATTGCAGTGAGCAGAGGGCCACCATGATGGCTGGGGCTTGAGCACTTGCCCTGAGAGGACAAGCTGAGGGACTGGGGCTTGTTCAGCCTGGAGAAAAGGTGGCTTTGGGGGAAACTAACAACAGTTTGCCAGTACCTACATGGAGGTTAATGAGAAGATGGATCCAGGCTCTTTGGGTGACTGTGAGATAATGGACATTAACTGAAACAGGGGAGGTTCAGACTGGACGTAAGGAAAAAACTTTTTTCACCATAAGGCTGCCCCAGGAGGTTGTGTTCTCTGTCCTTGTGGTCTTCAAGACCTGACTGGAAAAGCCCTGAGCAATGTGGTCTGATCTCAGAGCAGATCAGGGGGTTGTACTAGAGTCCTCCTGATGTCCCAGCCTTGCCTGGCTAAAATAACCTGTCCTTTGCAGGAGGGAAAGGCAGAGGACAAAGGAGGATGAAGAGGGAAACTGTGCTTGTATATCCCATTTGTGCCTAGGCCACCAGATATGGCTTTGACATGGTGTTGCCATTGCCTATGGCTCGAACCGTTCTGCTGGCCTGCCAGACAGGTGCTTTCATAAGGGATTAACCCTGTGGCTGGCTCTGTGAAAGTCTGTTTCCTAGAGGATTATTGATGTTTCTGAGGAAACCTAATGGACTAATATAAAGGACTAATATAATGGACTAATATAAAGACATGACATGATTTTTTTTCCTTTTATCCTGTATCAGTGTTGCAACCTTCAGGTCAAGCAGTGTTTCCAGGAGAGGCCAGCTGTTCTCCAGCCTGGGACTGGCTGTCTCTGTGGCTTTGCCATAAAGACGGTCGTGTTTTTTTTCTGTGCCCCTATGCTTTTTTTTCTGCTGTTTTATTACCTGACTGTGCTGTATTCTGTTCATGATTTGAAACATTTTTGTTCTGCTATACTGTCTTTTGCATGCCTGTGGCTCAAAAATATACCTTTTACCTAATCAAATACTTCTTCGCAGTTCCTTTAATGCTTATGGGTCATGGAACATTAGGCACCAAATAAGGGCTGTCTCTAATAGTGCAGAATGAATGGTCCTCCTGCTGCAAGGCCTCACTTATCACTGTCATAAAAGAAGCAAAACAATACAGAGCGGTGGGCACTGTTTTTTGCTGCTGAAAGAAATCAGCAAGACACTTGGAGCAAAAGCTGAGGAACGGGAGAAAGCCTTGCAGCTGTGTCACAGGTGTTACTCTGTGAAGAACTGCAGCTCCTTTTGCAGGCACAAGTGAGTACAGAGCTTTGGCACCTGTATCCTTGTGAAACCTCAGCTGCTTTCACTAAGGGCCAGGATGGAAAAACAAGAGCCTAAGAAAGGAGGTGGCTTTATTTTTTATTACATAAAATCTCTCTGCTCAGAAGCCTTTTGGTTTTGATGAAAGAAGAGCTCATCATTTGTAGATTGCTGTCCTCAAATTCAGAAAACAAAGTAATAGATTTATTTTGGAGGCTTTTAATCTAGTAACGCTTTTCAACAATGCTAGGAAACAGGTTATGCCATCACATGGGTTTGCAGGAGAGGATAGAGAGTTTATTTGATCATGTTCCAAATGTCTAACCTGCAGATAACTTTCTCTGACTTGTGACAGTCTGCAAACAGAACAAAGGAAAAAAAAAAGAAATCCAATTGTAAGGTTGAACCTCAGTGTTCAATGGACAGACACCAATGCAAATTTTCAGTGACCAGTTGGCCAAATTAACTCATAATCAACCAGCAATCTCTAGCTATGAACTATAGTAGTATTTCCTTCAGATTGCTTTCATGCTGTTTTTGGCATCAACTTCACTTGAAAGGGGTTTTGTCAATGCACATCATGTTAACTGTAAGTAGCTCTGCACACATTTTTTTTCTTTTATTTGAATTAATTTTGTTTATATTAAAAGTTGCATTGTTTCCTAGGTATCTATGTGGGTGAATTTTTAATCTCTTCCCTCAATTAAAGACAAACTAATCTGTTCCTTTATTTTGGGAAAACCTATGATTCATTATATAAAACAGCAATGATACACGCTCATCTCAACAAAAATTATATTTTTCTCAAAAATCTTAACAATGAAAGGGTTGGTTGGAATTGCCACTTGCTTTGTCAGAAAGATTCTTTCTGCTGTTGTTTATTATGCTTCCATAGACGTGTTCACACACACACACGCACACCATACATACTATCCAGACTCTGTTAGTGTTACAGTCTAAACAGCTGGTATTGGATGGTGCTAACTACCTGAATATGTGGAGCTGATCCCTTTATAGGATCTGACTTTCAGGTGAACATTTACTATAGTTTTAAGCTTTAATTTATGGCTTAGTTCTCCGAAGCACTGTTAGGCTCTCACCTAATATGTGAAGTGTAATAAAGAATGAATCTTCTGTTTTTCAGTATTTGTTAAGAAGTATAGAGTTCACTGCCTTTGGTGTTAGAGTTTGGCAATGTTGAACTCTTTGAACATCGTCTTATCTTGGAAAGAATATGCAATTAGATACCAAATGTAATTCACAGAGTGCTCTAATATAAAGCAAGAAATCCCAACAGTTGCTTAAGTGTTACACACATCAGAATAAAGGTTAATTATCTGAAAGACAATAATATTGCTTACGAAAGTCAGTTATGACTTTCCTCTGGCCTATGGATTGTGCATTATGTTATTTGCATTTTAATCAGTAAACACTTCACTTGAATTAATATAAAGTTTTTAGAACAAACAAACTGGAAAAAAGCTCATAAGAAGACTTACATATCAAAACATCATAAATAATATAAAAGATAGAATAGATCAGAGTGATTTTTGATGAAGCTTTTTTTAGTTGGAAAACAATGATGGGACTGAACTCAAACTGATTGTGGGAAATATCTTTTTTTTTTTTTTTTTAGCTTGCTGGTTTCTTTTTCTTTTAAGTTTCTTAATTGTGGAAACATCCCTTTTTTGCCATTTTCCAAATGAAGATTTTAGTTTTTCTTAATTGACAAAATTGTTTTGAAATGTGTATTTGTTATATTGTAGTATCAACAATGGAAAAATAATTTAAAATTGAAATATTTTGCCTTGCCAAAGTATGTCTTCAAGTGGCAGAAGATATTTGAAGTTTTGTCCTTTATTTTCCTGTCTATAGAAGAGGAAGACTGTTGAAATAATGAATATTTTTGTGCAGTAATAAGTTAGTTTCCTATTGAAATCTTTTGCAGCTACCCTAAGGAATCGATTGCGTGGATAAACATGAGTGGAGTTTGAAGCATGTGTGGTCAAGAGAGGACACTGCCTTCCCAAAGTGCTTGATGCTTCCTGTTTACTGTGCTTAGGTATTTCCTGAGCAAATGTAAGGTGAATAGGCAACTGATGATGGTGAAAAAAAAAAGGGGTTGAGGCTCCAAAATGGATTGAGTGGGCACAGGAGGCAAGCAGGAATCAAGGTATGTCTGAGAGAGCTCATTGTTTCTAGAAGACATCTGATGGTGTTTTGCTCAGAGAGGTGAGCCAACGAAGGATTCTTGCCATTATTTTCTTCCTCCTGGTGGTGCTGATCGTTGGCATGCCAGAGGCAAGAAGAGGCAAGGATGAGTTGCTGAGGCCTCGGAGAGAATATCAAATGAAGAGGTGAGGAGAGCTGCACAGCCCGAGTATCACCAAGAGGATCTGGAGATGCTGGAAGGGGGACAATGACCTGGAGCTCTTGAGATTTATGGGTCAGGGTCTTCCTTTCTCCAATGAACGGACATGAGTCAGGAATCTTTGAACCACTCCACAAGCAACATGTCTGTGCCTACTGCTTTAGGAGGATTTGCCCGATGATATCCTGGCATGCCATGGGAGGCATAAGCAGAGGCTTAGGGAATTACAAGTTCTTTGCCAGTAGAGGGGAAAACAAAGCAAGAACTTATGATAAATCAGTGTTGTTTGGAAGATAGAAAGAGAGAAATAGATGTGGAAAGTTAGGAGTCTGCCAGGGGAAGCTAGAGGATATGGCAGGAGACAAATGTATTGTAATATAGAGAAAGTGTGGAACATACAGGTGGTGGGGACGCTGTAGAAGGGAAGAGAAATGAGAAATAGGTGTTAGAGCTAGGGTATAACTCTCTAGACCTACTTAGTTAAGTACAGAATAATAGAAACTAAGAACCAAAAGAAGTCTACTAATCCATACGCCTTCAACAGTGCAAGGTTACTACTTAACCATGCATACTTAAATCATTTATACTACTGTATTTCTGGTGTGATTTCACGAGAAGCATTCAGCGTCATTTTAACAAGTACTATATTGTCTAAGAGGTGTTTCTCCTTGGAGGGGCACAGAACTACCTTCAGACATTTGGTTTTGACTGTCTTGCCAAATTTATCTTTCCAAGTGAAGTTAAACATATAAAATGCCTTCACTAAAAAATCTTGAGAAAGAATACTTGCTTAATGCAATACCTAGAGAATTTAATCTGTGTAAGTGATCCAAATGAATAACTGAGAGAGCAGGGAGGATTATAATAGAACAGAAGTGTAAGCATATACTGTTTAGAATGAATTCTGCCTAGGCAGAACGTTACTCTTTGCTGCACGAGAAGAACTTTTTTTTTCTTCTTTTTATCTTGAGTATTTATGCTTTTTAGATTTGGTCTTCATCACATGAATTAATATAACCTTTGTAAACAAATAGGAAACTGTTTCAAGTTGTATTGTTATATATGCCAGTGAGATGAAGCAATGATTACAGCAACCTCTAGATTAATTTGCTTTCTTCCACTGGCTTGGTCTTTGGAAGAACAGCAGATTAGCCGTTGATTACTAGGAGTTGAGCAATTCACACTGAATAATTTATTTGGTCAATAACTTATGAGTTAGAATAATTTATTTCCCTAAATGCATTCATTATATGTTGTACAAGGCTTTTACATGAACAATTTTCATTCTATAGAATATTTATAATTGGTTATACAATTTCCTTTGTAAACTGAGCAAGATAACAGATCAAGTTATTTGAGTCTCTTTGCCCTTCTATTTGATGACCTGCTATGACAGAGGCTGAGAAAAGATGGAAATCTGTAACAATCAACAGGAATTCTATCTGGGACCAAATTACACAATTTCCATTCATTTCTTGCTATTCCAAGTACATATTTTTGCTAACAAACATTTAATTTCAACTTGTACCTGGTCAGCATGGGTAAATGCTATTGCAACTATGGAGCTATCTATTTGATATATTGGCTGTTTATCTGCAGGTGGCTTAAGGCAAACATTTACTACCAGTATTGAACAGCTTTTCTGGTAGCTTTGGCAGCTGCGTGTAGAGGCTGAAGCAGCAGTAGAGTGGTGGAGAGCAAGGACAGTGTGTGCAAGAGGAGTACAAAGAACAACTGCATCTGAAGGACTATGTCAGTTCAGTTTTATTCAAGGCAAAATAGAGGCCTGGAGGGAAGCATGGGCTGGTAGGTGGCAATAATGGTGAAGATCCAGAATGATTCAGTGCCTTCCAAATATGAGAGTAACAACGGCTACATCTTTGATATTTCTGGAACTCAGGGTGAAGCCATACACCACTATGAGAGCTCTTAAACTACTTAGTAGTATGTGGTAACAGTGTCCAGAATTGTTACCATTCGTATTAGTCTGTAGGTAGCAGTTAAGTTGTAGGTAGCTATACTGTTTAAGCTCCTGAGGTATATACGCTGATAGAGAACCCGGTACTCAAGCATTGCCTCAGGCATTTGTAGATTCGAGAATGTGGGATTGCAGAATTACAGTAGTTGCTGATAAAAGCCATATTTCTCAGCTTCTGCCCTAGACATATGAGTTTGTTAACAGAAAGATGCAATTTTCCATTGGGCTGCAGGGTACAGCCGATCACATTAGAAGACTGAGTGGTAGATCTGATTGTGTGGTGTTTTTGTTTTTGTTTTTGTTTTTTTTTGTGTGTGTGTTTTGGGAGGGGGACTAAATTCTTTGCTTGGTGGACATTAAAGTGGTGTGATTATTGCTGCTGTCCTGGGAGACCCAGCTGACCTTTCACTGTCTTGATTGAGTCTTGGTACACAATTGGATTGAGGAAGAGGATTGCTTAACTGTTACCTGCACCCTGGGCAACTGTGCATTTGGGAGACTGTAAGGGAAATGGTGCTATCTACTGACAAGGATAGGGTTTCCTGAACAATAGTGCCTGGAATTATGGTTGTCTGATGTGTATTGCAAAATAGAGTGCAGAGAAAGCCTTACTACAATTTGAGAAATAATTTTGGAGATTTTCCAAGATTTACGAATGACCACTGAGATACTGATGCAAAATTAAAATCTCTAGGGATATCTCATCAGGGATATTTTTTATTTATATTTCAAGCAAATAAGATGATTTAAAAAAAAAAAGTTAAAATTCTTTCATTTATATTTAATATTAATGAAAATATCAGCAATTAGTACATGAATGCTTCAGGGACTCTATCACAAATTGTTCAGTTGTCAATGAAATGTTTTAAGTACGAGCACGCTTACAGAATGGAAAATGGCATAGCTGACACTTAATGGTTGTATTCATACTATTCTCTTTATGCATTATTGCAGGATTTGTAAAAGAACCATAGGTGGTCATGAGATGTTGCATAGTTTGGGATAGGAGCTCATCTTCCTGCTTTGTTTATTTTTATAATGTTTAGTATAGCTTCTCATGCTTTATTCATGAATATTTCATGAAGGAAAACAAGGAACATTTCATGTACCTTTAAATATTTTTAAATGAAAATTTGTTAATATGAGGTTATATTTTCCTTCTTAGGGACTGTTATAGCACTTTGTACAGATTTTATGGAAGTTTTATTAGATTAAAAAAATCAAATTAAAACCAAAAATAAAAATGAAAATACTTTTATTGCCCTCAGAACCTATGCAAATGTACTGAATTAGAATAGAAAAAAAAACAACTAACTCTGACAACAGGGCTAGAACTTAATCCAAAAATATCTACTAAAACAGTTTGAAGCTAGCAATTAGACACTTAGAGGCAGAATGGAATTTGCAGGGCTAAAGACTTTCAGCTCACAAGAAGGAGCTGCCATATGCTCTGTGCTTGACTGCCCCTGGAGAACCTGAAGGTCTAGAATTCATTTAGGTTGGATGGCTGCTGATGCTGGGGAGAGTTGCTTGGAGATGTCTGTACAGGTTAATGATTATATTTTGGAAAGTTCTTGCATTTAGTAGTATAGGACCTGAAAGCAGTGCTGGCACAAAACAGAGGAGAAGAGCAAACTTTAATGCTACAGCTTCATTTTTTTCATGACAAATTTGTGTTATCTCCCTTTACTTCCTCATCCCTGAGACTCTGTCCTCCCATCCTCACATCTCCATGTTTCAGCTTAGTCTAGCCTTGTTTCTTCGAGAATTTGAGGAGTTCACCTCTTGTTGTTCCTCTTTTTTTTTTTTCTTTTTTCTTTTTTCTCTTCCTTCTCCTATAATTGGCCAGATACTAGTTTAGGTGCCACGTCTTTGGAGTTCTGGCCTACCTCGCTGCAGTTCCTGTGGAAAGCAAGAGGCACAGAAAGGGAGCGTGTTTGCTCTCTGTTCTGTTCCATGTCACTAAAAATATTTTTCCTCCTTATTTTTTTAGTATACACCCTCAATTTCCACTGTCTACACACTTTTGAACCTTGTTCATGTGAGTTACTGCTCTTCCTGCTGAAGTACCCTGAGGTGCATGGTTTGTTTTGATATTGAGAAAACTGAGCAGTTAAGGCCACTGGTGATTTGAGGGGAACAGGTGAGTAATTGCACTTGAACACCTTCTAGTGTTTTGTATTTTGGGCAGTGTACAGCTACTCCCTGTGGTCAGAAAGCAAAGAAGGTGCCTGTCTAGGAAAGCAAAGGGAAGCTCAGACACTGCTGTTGTTAACCAGAATAGTTCTTCCAACTTCCCTTCATAACTGGAAAGACTATCTGTTCTGGACTGAGTGACGAGGTTAGTTTGCTCTATAGTGTTTCAAGTACTACAGAATAATTTCTATAGCTAAAAGTCCTGAATTTGCTGTGAAGGAACTGTCTTGCAGCAACTGCTGAAGTTAAATATTTGCCTCATTACAAAGAGTGCAAGAAAGCATGCTGACTGAGCTCAATTTGTTTATTGATTAGGACTATAAAGGCTGTGACCAAGCAGAGACATTTTCATTTTTCTTTTGTGATGCTGCACTGACTGAAATAGAGAAATCTCTGCCTACTGTTTTACAAATCATATTTATATCTTGTTTATAAAATGTAGCACTACAGTTTCAACTGCTGATCTGAAAAGCAAAAGCACAAAATAGTATTACGTGCACTGATCATCTATGTTTGGTATTTGTTTGGCAGTCTTGAAAGTGTAATATGAAAGCACAAGGTGTACAAATCATCTGTCTGCTACAAAACAGAAAAACAAAAGTTTTCAAAACTCTGGGAAACTAAAGGTTATACAAAGTTCAGCTAGATCTCTTGATATAAATCCAGCAGGTAGCAGAGATGTTAAAACTTGGACACTCTACTAAGTGCTATTAATGTAGCATCCAGCATGCACGAAGAGCCAGAGTTATAATGGCATGAGTCCAGAGGGGAATAATTGCTGGCTATAAGTCTTTCCTTGAGATGCTGTGGTATATCCATATGCCATTCTTCTACATTTCCAGCATCCTCTTGGATTCTCATGTAATGAAGGAGCCCTGTTTTCCTATTGATACCTTTTGACTATTTGGATTCCTGTTGGTATTGGAATCCTTGCCATCCTCTACTCACTTAGCATTTTCTCCAGTAAACTATAGCTCACAGCGATATCCTGGGGAAAAAATCCTAATATTAGATTCCTGTTACATAGAGGACAGTGCCGTGAGCATTTCTGTTTTTAGAACTTAGCTAAAGCTAAAGCTTGTAAGTTGATTGCATTCTTTGGTCTTGATCTTGTACTCCTAGGTGTCCTGGGTTTTGACCACTCCATGCCATTGGTTTTGGTAAAGTTTAAAAAGAATTCTCAATGATGATTTATTATCTCACTAGTAAATTACTTATAAATAATTGTATGGAATGTGGTCATTTCAAAGTGTAGAAATTGAAATCACTGAGAACTTGCATCCACTGCCATGTAAGCAACCCCTTGTTTTGGTTGTTATTATCTCACTGCTTAGCCCAATTTGTAAAAAAGTTCAGTCTTGTGAAGTACTTTTTTGAAGTACTTACTTGAATAGAACTAGTCATATACTTGAAGTTAAGCTTCTTGCCAAATGGAGACCAGAGAGCTTTCAAAGAGGTCTCTGGAGCACTTCCAGAGCAAATACTGTTATGAATATCTCTTTATCCTTGGATTCATAGTGTAGCTTCTGCTTTCCTTGAATATTACAAGAAAGCTTTATTTACCAAATTTTCATGAGTAAAAAAATAAAAGGGAAAGTTATATAATACTATTGAAATGAGCTGCTAGGGTACAAAAAGACCCATAAATAATTTTTTTTGTCATATTCAGCCAGCTAAGCTATTGGCCAGCGTGATTCAGCCATCTCCTTTCAAGTACCTGTATTACTTGTCCATCTCAAAACCAAACAGAAAATGTCTAACTGACCTAAGATTTCTGTCTAAGAATAACTTTATTATAATACAGTTATAACTTATAAAGAATAACTTATCTGAGGAGATTAACTGAAAATTGCTATTCTCATTAGCACATAATGAAACCAAACAAGATTATATGATCCTGTGTTTTGAATTGTTTAAATGTCATAATGCCACAATGCACAAAACTATACCAGAAGATCATTCTGAGGCAGCAAAGTAAGAAAGAAAGAAGCAGAAATGAAGATTATCATTAAATATTTAATTAGCATATGTAGTTTTATAGAAAAACAATTTGGTCAAAAATTCAGAAAATGAAACTCAAATTCACAAATAAGTTTACTTTTGCCAAAATCACATAAACTATTTGCAAATTATTTCACAGCTGTCGTCTGAAGAGAGAGGTTTCTAGAAAGATTGTTCATCAAAGCCAGTGCAAAACCAAGCTGCAGGGAGATAAGAGGGAAGATCTTCTCTAAAACTAATAAATGGTTAAATGGTATGAAAAAAAGAATATGAAATTATCTTTTTTTTTTTTTTTTTTTTTTTTTTTTTCCAGCAGGGAAAGAGCATTGATGCAGTCCAGAAAGAATCTGTGCTAAGCCTGTCTGTTCATAAATGATCTGGAACAAGAGGCAAATAGCAAGGTGAAAAAGTGTGCTGATACTAATCTATCCAGTGAAGTAAAAATGGAAATTACCTGAAGAGAGTTCCAAAAGATTTTACAATACAGAGGGACTGTGTGAAAAAGTGCTGGATGAATTCAATGTTGGTAGATGTATAGTGATGCACACTGGGAGAAAAAGCGAACTTTACATACATAATGATGGGCTCTGGATGAGTTATTTTCACTCAAGGAAGAAATCTTGGAATTATAATAGATCGTTTTATGAACAAATCAGCTCAGTGCTTAGAAATAGCCAATGATTCAACAGTGCACAAAGAAGGCACATAAAATGAGAAGAACTGCTAGGAAAGGAATAGAGAACAAAGCCTGCAACATCATTACAGCATTGTGCAAGTCTCTGATCTGTCTTCATCCTGAGTAATTTGTACAGTTCTAGGGTCCCAGTCTTTAAAGCCACATACAAGAATTAGAAAAGCTAAAGAGAAAAATGATGTGACTAATGAAAGGTGTGTAAGGAATTTAAATGTATGAAGAGTGACTTTCTATGCCAGCGTACTTCAATCTGAAAATGAGACATTGGACCAGCTCCATACAGAAGGTTTCTGTAGGTAGGGAGAGTTTATCACGAAATTACCATTATGTGCTTTCTTTTATACTATTCATTGTTCTGGGCATCATTATTCAGCATTGCCAGAGACAGGATACTGAGTTATATAAATGTTTGGTCTGACATACATGCCTCTCCTCCTTTTGTTATGTCATGTTACTGTGAAGAGAAACAAGATTAAACATTTTCTTGTGATTCAGTGTTCACTTGTCAACTAAGAATGGACCAGTATTTCTGGACTGAAAAAAAAGCTAGACGTTCTTCTGTCTGTTTCTCTGTCTATATATCTGCACAATATTATCTTGACCTTGACAATATAATCTGTCTAATCAGTATTGTCTGTTGTATTCTTGAAAGGCAGACATTTCTCCTCCAAATATGGTAGTAGCACATACTAGGAATTGGGAGCCAATGAAGTGCATAGAGAGAAAAATATTTTATCTTATTCTCAACCTCTGGAAGAAAGTTTGAAATGTAATGTTCATAGTATAAACATACACCTCCATTTTATCTGTCTACCAATTCTCTACTGTAGGTTGTTTTATGATTAGTTGCAATTTGACCAACTTACTGTTGTACAAGCTTTCCATTTGAGATTTCCATTCAATTAAAAGATTCAACATAAATTAATATTGCACAACTTGAATTAATGAGAGGACAAAGGAGATACTCACACAGCCATGACTTTTTGCAAGCACATAGCGGTCTATAGAAAGCCTATTTTAGTTTCACAGTCAAGTGTTTAGTTACATGAAGAGAATAACACTGTGTTTATTTTGTATACATTCTTAGAGAAAAGTAAAAGCAGCTGTCGTTGAATATTTATGACCCAAGGAAATTAAGAATTTGGTTGATGAGAGGTGTTTCTGAAAAAATGTTTGTAATGTATTCTTTCTGATTAATGCCATGTATATATATACTCTTCGAAATAAACTCTTTTGTAGTAACTTCTTGTTTTAGAATAAGAAGGCCCACATATGGAATTAATCTGATATAGTTAACATCTAAATAAACACCTTTTACCAGTTAACGTTTGTTTCTAGTCTTTGGAACAGCTAATAATCTTTCACTTACCTTGAGTAATTAGAAATGCAATGATATTCCATATACGTCCCTGTGTATGTCTTTCAGGTTCAGTTCCATCTCTGCATTTCAAGTCTAACCCCCCAACTGACAGATGAAAATGGCTAGTTTTAAATGAGCATATCAGTATAAAAGGCATCTCTGAAGTAAAATGGAAAGAAGATAATCACAGCAAATTTTATTGCTGCAGTAAAAAGTAAATAGAAATAACATAGTAAGTCATGCTATGGTTCAGTGGGAGGATTAAGTCAGATAAGGTATCTCTATTAAAATCAAGTCACAGATTTGCTATAGACTGACTTGGCGTGCCTAAAGAGGGAAAGTTTTGTAATACTGTTTTAATGAACACCTAGCCTAAATGCTGACAGTGAATTCCATACTCTGAAGAAATACTGGATGAAAAGGGCCCTTCCCATTGCCTATTGTCAAGTTCCTACTCAACAATTTCACTTGAATTTGTGAAAACAGAAAACACAATAATGTCTAGAGATTTCAGTTGCCTCCATACATGTTATCTAAAAAAGATAAAAAGTTCTACTGTACTAATAACATTAGAAAGATGAATTGTGAGAAATATGAAATGTAAGGAAGCTCATTGAAGAGAGCAGCAACAAGGACAAAAATGTTTGCAGGTAACCTTGATACATTTAAATAAACTACAAACTTAACTACTAATTGGAGAATACTTTCAAAATACTGAAAAGGGGTTAAATAGCAAACAGAGAGAAACTGTTAGAACTGATAGACATGTGTGCCATGTCCAAATGAGGAAAGTAGAAATAAATGTAAACTTGGCAGTTTAAATATAAAATTGCAATGAAACAAGCCAAAAAACATTTTGAAGACATCTTGCTGAAGGAGACATACAAATTAAAAACAAATAAAAAAGCACAGAACAACCCACCAGAAATGGGAAGTCTGCTAGAGAATCTCTAAGATAGCTAGATAGGTAGATAATCAAAGTCATTGTGCGTAATAAGGCCATTGCGCAGAAAATCTGAATTAATTGTATGCATTTATGTTCACTGCAGAGAAGGTCAGGAAAATACCTACCTCAGAGTCATTGTTTATTGATGATAAATCTGAGGAACTGTCTCAAATTAAAGTGTCAATAAAAGACGTTTTTTAGCAAGTCAATAAAATAAATAGTAACAAATCACCATGATCTAATGGCTTTCATCCAAATGTTCTAAGGAACTTAAATATAAAGTTGCTGAGCTACTAGTGGACACAAAGATAAATATATGCAATAAGCATCAAAATGGCTTGGAAACTAGAGGAAATTCATGACTCTAAAAGATGCTAGAATTCTTTGAACTTGTCAGCAAGCACGGGGTAAAGGTGATCCAGATGATATAATGTAGTTAGAACTGCAAAAGAGTTTATGACAGGTTCCTTCAACAAAGACCCATACATTGCCAGCTTATTAAAAGATTGCTAGATAGAAATCAGTGGTTTCTTCTTATAATGTAGAGTAGTTACAAATAAAATCCTGCAGAAGACTCTACTGAGCCTGTGTCATTCAGCATATTCATAAATTGGAATTTCACAAACTTATAAATTATTCAGAAAAAAGAGATGAGCATTGTAATGACAAAGTTTGCAGACAAAACAAAATAATGCCTAGTATTTAAAACAGTCTGTGATGAGATTCTGATGGTACAATACAGAGTTACTGGGTAATAAAATAGCAAATGAAATTCAATGTCAATAAATACCAAGTGATGCATGTAGAGGAAATGGTCTTAACTACACATACAGAATAATGACCTCAAAATTACCATTACTATTATCATTTAGCAAGATTAGAATCACAGCACATATTTCATACAGGATGTGACATCAATGCTGAACATTGAAAAGTGAAAGTAGATGTTGGAAATTTAGAAGTAAGGTTTTGAGAACAAACACCCAAACTTCATTAAACTGCTACAATTACATGTTACATGCAACATTCATTCATTCTATTACAAAAAGGTGTAGCAGAACTAGAAAGGGCACAGAGAATTTAACCGAATATGGAGCAGAGGCCTGGAGCAGCTTCCCTGTTAGAAGAGACAAAGTAAATTAAGACTATTTTGTAAAACAGGCAGCTGTGAAGAAATGTGAAAATATCTAGGAAATCATAAATGATCACTCTTTTTATGCTACAACTGAGGATCACCAATTTAATTTAGTGGTTTAAGACAGAGAAATGGAACTGCTTTTTCCTACAGCTACTGAGTAAATTCTAAAACTCACTGCTATAGGATGTTGTGAAGGGCAAACACAGAGATGGTTTCTGAAACTGTTGAAGTTAATTTATGGAAAATAGGACATTTATAATTATTATCCTCAATGGTCTTGTTACAATATCAGAACCAGAGAGTCCATACACTGCTGTCTGCTGTCCGAGGGAAACATTATGTGTGACCTCTGTCTTCTGCTGATGATTTTTCAATACAGAACAGTGGCCAGATCCAACAGATCTTAAGTTGATATCATTCAGGTTCACAAATGAAGGTAGAGGACCAAATTCTTAACAGCCTTGTGCCCTCCTCCCCATGCAGTCTTCAGCACTTATGCAAAGTACGTCTAATATACTGCCAGTCTTCTTTGGCAGTTTTACAGTACTGGCAGACTCGTAATGATGTTTCTAAACAACAGGGACTTGAGTCCAGCATCTTGTTTTCTGTGATGATTTAGGTATTTAATCACATCTGTTCATTGTGTGTAAGAATCCATTCAACAATGAATGCTTTTAGCATTGTGCAAATGGTTTTTTAATGGCTCGTTGTACTGAAGAACAAACAAATCCATTTTAACCAAAAATATCTGGCAGCATAGTATAGATTCAGATTCAGCATGCATTTAAATTTTTACTCCAGCTAACAGAGTATATATAGGCAATGCATTCTTGTACATTGCAGAGATATCATGTACGTGTTGTTTACTTATAGGGTAATATTAATACTTAATTATGTGCAAAGCAGTGACAAAGCTGGGTAATTATGCTGAAAGGACAATGTAATTATCCTGGCCCGGGCCTTTCCTCCCTTTGAGGAAAGTAAAGGACTAGAAAGTTTATAGTCTGACAGCTGTATTTTATCTGCAAGGAATTTCCTCAGTGCTTGGACTCTCTCTAAAGTTACCAAGGGACTTAGCCTTAAGTCTTATTTGTGCAATGTAGAGATACTTAATCTCCTGCTAAATGAACTAACTTGAGTAACAGAAGTAGTCCAGCTGCAGTGTCATGGTGCTATATTTAGGCTGGCTGCTCCAGTACATGCAATGTCAAAAAAATCTCAGGTATTTGGACTGCTAGTTCCAGAGAGACAAGTGAGACTAAAGGAAAGGTAATTATCTTTCTTGCACAGTGGAACAAGGTTTTCACTATGTTGCTTTTAAATTATAGGAATGATCACTGAGATACATATTTGGAAGTATGTGCCATTTAAAAGGGAAAGACTGTTTAGAACTAACTATATTTAAATAAAAGTATCTCATTCTTTTAGCGTTACATGTGTCCAAAGCTCTGGCAATCTGGAACTCTCCTGGAAGGATATCTAAATTGCTGTTTCCAAGCAATGAAGGGATAAGAGGCTGGAAGGAGGGTAACAAAGAGGAGGAATGCTTCAGGTCACCAGGACCGTGTAGGTCCATCAGAAGCCAAATGTTGTGTTCATGTGAATGTAGTTAGATTAACTTGAATAGGAGTTTTATAAGGCTGATTATGCAAAAGAGAATTCCATGAATCTTACTTACTATTGGTACTTTCCTAATAATTTCAGAATCAAAATTTCTGATTCATACACACTGGTGAATGAAGAAAGGTGGTCTAATTCACACCTGAAACCCAAATGAAGTAAAAACTACATGTGCATCCGTCAGTGTTACACATTGTGATAAAATGTCTAGGAACCAGGACTGATTTCCGTGTGGGTGCTGTTTTGCATTGCTTCTGTCTCTGAGTAAGAGGGAATGTAAATTCATTGAATACCATTCTTGAAAAAAACAACAACCCCCCCCCCCAAAAAAAAAACAGAACAGCAAATGAACCCCTCTTAGATAACAAAATCTGCTGTATTTTTAAACCTTGACGTTATCTGGCCTAAAAACTGGAAAGAATACTGCAGTGTATTTTTCTTCTTGGATGAGGTTCGGGGCTATATTACTGGAAGGAGTGTCTCAATTGGTAGAACTTGCTGGTGGTTGCAACTCACTCCTTATGGATTTACTCAAGGTAGAATCAGTGATGTTCACTAGTTATAGTGATCTAGTTCACTAGTTCACTAGAATAAGCTCAGTCTTATGCTTATGGACTAAAATTCTTTTTTTTTTTTAGTATGTGCAATGACTTGCAGAGTATCTTTGCAAAATAAAAAAGTCAACATTTAAGAAAAGCAACATCCAAGGAATCAAGTCCTCTCTTTAGTGGTGTCAGGTTTGTCACCCAAAGGATATTTTCAGCTCCTGTAAACAGATCTCTTTAAGCATTTGTATTGTGATCATTATTGTTGGAAATGAAAATGAACTGCTACCTGCCAGACTGCCTCCCTTGACATCTATGAGAAATGGAGAGGAGTCCTGGCTGGTCTGTGTATCCTCTACATGTTCTTCAGAAGTCAGGAGAGGAGGTTGACTAGATCTACTTGAGTTTCTGCAGAGAATGGATTGTGTTTCTTAAGCTTTTTGGATGTAGTGTTTTTGGTCCTCCAAGAGAGAATGATCAAGACTAACTGAAGTGTTCAGATTTATTGGTTGGACACAGGACTGGTTCATATCCGTTATAGTCCTATCACAATGTTACAGTGGTACTGAAAGAACACTACTGAAAATGAGAATGGAATTTGCCCTCTGAGACAAGATTATTGCCATATCATAGAATCACAGAATCATAAAATATCCTGAGTTGGAAGGAACCCACAAGGATCATTAAGTCCAACTCCTGGCTCTACACAGGACCACTCAAAAATCAAACCGTATGTCTGAGAGCATTGTCCAAACGCTTCTTGAGCTCTGACAGGCTTGGTGCCATGACCACTTCCCTGGGGAGCCCGTTCCAGTGCCCGACCACCCTCTCAGTGAAGAACCTTTTCCTAACACCCAGCCTGAACCTCCCCTGTCACAGCTCCATGCCGTTCCCTCGGGTCCTGTCGCTGTCACCAGAGAGCAGAGATNTGTCCAGAACTGCACACAGTACTCAAGGTGAAGCTGCACCAGTGCAGAGCAAAGCGGGACAATCACTTCCCTTGATCAGTTAGCAGTGCTGTGCCTGATGCACCCCAGGGTACAGTTGAACCTTTTGGCTGCCAGGGCACTCTGTTGACTCATATTCAAAACTGTGAACTGAGATTTGAACTGAAGTCTGATGTAACAGACCAAATTCCATGTTGTATCACACCATGAACAGCTTTGATCTCTGCATAGATAGAGGAGACTGGAGTCTAGGCAGAAGATAAGTTTCTGTTTCCCATTCAGGCTGCAGAGGTAAAGATTTCACGTTATGAACTTAAGGTGCTGTATTTTGGCCCAGTAATGTAATTCTTTGCACTTAGTTATATAGGTAGTATCTTTGATGATTTTACCTCTATTTTTAATCACAGAATTAGAGAATCACAGAATGGTTTTGATTGGAAGGGACCTCTGGAGGTCGTCTGGTCCAACCCCCCTGCTCAAGCAGGGAGGGACACCTACAGCAGGTTGCCCAGGACCATGTCCAGGTAGCTTTTGAAGATCTCCAAAAATGTAGACCACACAACCACTCTGGGCAACCTGTGCCAGTGCTCAGTCACCTGCACAGTAAAGAAATGCTTCCTGATGTTTAGATGGAACCTCTTGTGTTCCTATTTGTGCCCACTGCCTCTTGTCCTGGCACTGGGCACCACTGAAAAGAGCCTGTCTCTGTCTTCTTTGCAGCCTCCCTTCAGGTATTTGTGGATGTTCATAAGATCCCCCCTGAGTCTCCTCTTCTCCAGTCTGAACAGTCCCAGGTCTTTCAACCTCTCCTCACAGGAGAGATGCTCCAGTCCCTTGATCATCTTGGTGGCCCTTTGTTGAACTCTCTCCAGTATGTCCATGTCTGTCTTGTACTGAGGGGCCTAGAACTGGACACAGCACTCCAGGTGCAGCCCCACCAGCGCTATGTAGAGGGGAAGGATCACCTCTCTTGACCTGCTGGCAATACTTTGCCTAATGCAGCCAAGAATACCATTAGCATTTTTAGCAGCAAGGGCACACTGCTGGCTCATATTCAACTTGGTGTCCACCAGAACCCCTAGGTCTTTGCGAAGCTGCTTTCCAGCTGGGTGGCCCCCAGCAAGTACTGGTGCCTGGAGTTGTTCCTCCCCACATACAAGACTTTGACCATGTCCTTACTGAACTTCATGAGATTCTTGTCAGCCCACCTCTCCAGCCTGTGGAGGTCCCCCTGGATGGCAGCACGAACCTCCAGTGAATGAGCCACTCCCCCTAGTTTTGTGTCATCTGCAAATCTGCTGAGGGTGCACTCCACCCCATCATTCAGATAATTAATGAAGATGTTAAACAGAACTGGACCCAGTACTGACACCTGGGCTACTCCAGTTGTTACTGGCCTCCAACCAGACTTTGAGTCACTGACCACTGTGCCCTGGGCCTGGCCATTCAGTCAGTTTTTGACCCACTTCACTGTTCATCCAGCCCAGATGTCAACAGCTTCTTTATGAGGATCTTATGGGGGACAGTGTCAAAGGCCTTACTGAAGTCCAGGAAGACAATATCCCTTGCCCTCCCCTTAACCGTCACGCTGGTCATGTCATTATAGAAGCTTATCAAGTTGGTCAAGCATGACTTCCCCTTGGTGATTCCATGCTGACTACTCCTGATAATTTTCTTCTCCTTCATGTGCCTGGAAATGGTTTCCAGGATTACTTGTTTCAGCACCTTCCCAGGGATCGAGGTGAGGCTGACTGGCCCGTAGTTCCCTGGGTCCTCCTTCTTGCCCTTCTTGAAGATGGGAGTGACATTTGCTTTCACTCAGTGTTCGGACACTTCTCCCAGTTGCCATGATCAACCAAACATTATTGAGAATGGCCTTGCAGTCACATCTGCCAGCTCCCTCAGCAGTCCTGGGTGCATCCCATCAGGGCCCATGGACTTAATGAATGTCCAGTTTGCTTAAATATTCACATTCATTAATGTTGGTATTTCACCTAGATTTCAGTAAGGTTGATATTTTACTCTTTGACATAGCCAACACGTCACAAAGGATGCCATCCTCTACTGCCCAACTGGGGGTGGTACCATGCGTGGCAAAGTTTAATAATACCATTTAGATGAAAATGGAGTTTGACTTTGTAAATAATAGGCTTGTAGTATTCTGTGGTTAACAGGCAGACGAAAGCACATATCACATCACTTGAAATTCATACCTGACAGTTTTGAAGACTGCAAGTCTTTTTCTGGCAAATTATTTTATCCTATTCCCTCTGGATGCTCAAATGTAAAGACTTGCCATAGCTGAAATGGCATTGTTCTGTTGACACGTAGGTTGTGGCCATAATCTGGCATTCATCAGATCTTCTGACAGGCTTACACACGGCTGCTTATATTTACAGGACCTAATGCATTCTGACCATATAATTGGCTGCATAACTGTTTTGTCTTTAGCATTATTTTAGTATACAGCTTTCTGTTTGACAGTATATTGCTATTGTAACTGCTGGTAAAACTACCTGGTAATAACCGATGCTATTACCAGGCAGTTAATTTGCAAAGGGCCAAGAATGAACAGTTTTGCTACTTATGTGGCACACTAATTTTTCTGCAAAAGGAAATCCACATTGATGAATAATTTAATCCCAGTCTCCCTGCAAGTCTATAATCATGTGCCCTACATGAGTACCTTCTACTGTGAGCATTGTCCAAAAGATTAGTACCTCCATGGTAGCAATGCTGCTATAAAAGTGTGAATTGCACTTTTAATTTATCTTCCCATCTGACAGAGCATCTCATTATACTTTACAAAATCTATTTTAAATTATAGTTTTTAAATTCTCATTTGAAGGATATTTACATAAAAAGGTGAAGATTAAACACATTGTTTTAAGTCATACCAACAAATCATTTTAATGAGAATATCCTTTCTTCCTGCATTTGAAAAAGATTGTGCATTTTGTTCCCACCATGTTTAGTTCCAGTCAGTCAAAATCAGCAATGAATGGATAGAATTTCTTTACAATACAGTCTAGATGTTAAATGTGTGATAAGTCCTACTTTGTGTCGTAAAATTATGCAAGATCTCTAATAACTAACTTGTTAGCTATCTTGAGTCTGAAAAGCATTTTATACAAAATCTTATATAAGACCAAAACTTTTCTTTCACAAGTAGCACTGAGCAGAAAAGTATTGCTTTTTGTTAATCAGATTAAATTGTGAGGGGTATACATGCATACTCCTTATGCACAGATTTTAAATAACAATGTTACATTTCTTTCATTCCTTTTTTTGCCCTATTCACTCTTTTTAGCTACATTATTGAAATTTAGGAAGGATAATAGCCAATCTATTTAATGGCATATCATTATCTTCCCATAACATAATGCATATTATTCATCCTCTCATATTATTCATTAATCCATTATATTTATTCTCTCTTAGTCTTTGTGTGACTGTGTAAAGAATTAGACTTTCTCTACACAAATGGATAACATTTTCCCAATACTCAAAGATCCCAGTTAATATTAGTGACCTGTTAATTAGATGATTCATTTGTTGGTAGGATTTCATGTTACTTGGACAGTATTTGTTATATTTCTTGTTAATTTCTCTGGGCATCCATCTGTTAGAGTTTAGTGCTGTGCTAAGTGCAGTGCAGAAGCCATGGACTGACAGTTTCAAAAATACTGCAAACTCATTGCAAATAAGAATGATGTGTTAACAACCAATGGACATTTTTATAAGGTTTCTGTTTGAATGGGGTTGTATTTATGTGAAATAATTTTTTTAATACTTTTTCTTTTCAAATACATGGGCCAGGCCCTTCGAGGTAAGGGGAGGTTTAGGAGGTTGTTGCCAGGGCACTTTGCTTCTAGCAATGCTTTTCCAGCAGAGTGCACCTTGTGGGCCGTAGCTGCTGATGTAGCTGCTGATGTAGCCTTTGCTGGAGGCTGCCCATGCCTCAGTGGGGTGGCAGGAACTTGCTTTGCTGGGGGGACAGAGCTCTGAGATCGGGTCAGGGCAAGACAGGTTGCTTTAATTCTTGTCCCTAGCCATATACCTACGCTGTGTATGGGTTAGCAAGAGGTGGTTCTACTGCCTTTTCTTTCTTTCCTTCTCTCTCTCTCTCTCTCTCTTTCTCTTTCTTTCTCTCTTTGTTTTTATTCCTTCCTTCCTTCCTTCCTTCCTTCCTTCCTTCCTTCCTTCCTTCCTTCCTTCCTTCCTTCCTTTTTTACACACAAGTTATTCTAAAATATTACTTCACAGTTATTAACAATTTTTAAGGCACAGTGTTTGCGTTCAGATCCAGATTTAAACTTCAGAGAGTGCTGGGAGATATTTGGACCCACAGTTCTGATTTATGTCACCTAATATGCTTTTCCATATTTCTCATCTGCTAAGCTACAAAAAATGAGTTTATGTAAATTCTTTACTTTTTCCATCATCATTTTAGGTCACTTCATTTTGCAGTACCCAAACATTTAGGTTGGGATTTAAAGTAAAATTCATGTAAAAAATAATTTTTTTGTGGTATACTTTGCTGAGATAGATTGCTGTAAATTACCTATATTTAAAACTAAAACCAAAAGATATGTATAATGAAAGGGAAATAATAAAGTCCAAAATGGGCACGACTGTTCATTAAGACCTCACGTCTCCCAGGAACTGAAGCTGTAGTCCTAGTTCCACAGATACTGGAACATGTGCTGAGTTTTAAATACAAAAAATTGTCCCAGTGCAGACATCTGGGCTAGATTTCTCAATGCTTTGCATATTTGGCCCCTAACTCCGTACATGCTCATGAACTAATCTTTTGTGTGTGTATTGAACAGAGATTAGACTTCATAAAGCTATACAAGCATTTTGGAAAAGAAATCTCACTACAGTATTAAAAACAACTTCCACCATCTGCTCGGGAAAAGCAGTGGATCATTTCTTGTGAACTTGGCAATTAGATATGCTAAAATATAGTAGTAGCAGGATAAAATGTCTGCCATACCTATTAAGAACAAAAACTAAAATCTAGCTAAATAACAACAAAACCTGAGACAAAGTGCTGCCATCTGGTTATCAGGTAAAAGCAAAGCTCTTGGTACTCTTAAAACACCCTCATTGAAATAGATTTTTAGTGAGGAATTTTAAAGCAACAGGAATTAAGTTCTGACTGGAAAAACAAATTTCTTATTTGAAGTCTTTAAAAAGCTGTAAAATATTTAAGGCTGTATATTATGTGCTGTTTTATTTAGACTTCATTTTTTTCTGGCTCTAAAGAGATGAGAGCAAAAACTGCAGAAACTGCAGCAGCTCTCTGAATTTTTACAGGTTGAGATCTACATATAGATCTACATATATGCATATATGCATAGTAGACAGTGCCCAAGTTCTTAGAACAGTGAAATCACAGCTTTCACTGAGTGAAATGTAATTTCTACTCCTTACAGTAATAAAGGAAAGATGGCAAACACAGAACACCTTTTAAGGATATGTCAGGACTTCAGATGTCCTGGAAAATGGTGTTGAGGACTAGACTGCCCTCTAACACTCAGTGGGATGTTCAGTTTCCAGAATCAGTGCATTGGGGTATTCTGTCAAGATTATTTCAATGAAGACCTCTGTGTATGGCAGAAGAAGAATACAGTGAACATAGTGCTCTCAAACAAATACATTTCAGTAGCTGGCATAAGTATGCAGTTCATTGCTGCTGCTCCTACCAGGAGGAGGTAGTTGTCATAACCATGTGAAAGGAGGAAAGCACATCTGTTTAATCTATATTCTTGCTGAATAAGGAAAGGATTCCACGAGTGGGCTTCTCTCTAGCCTTAGACCTGTAAAAGGCAGATGTGTCTGTCTATGCCAGTTTCTTTAATTCCATTTATAATCAATAGAGAGAAACTAACAATTGCAGGGATGATTCACCAGCTCTTAAATACCTATGTTAAGCTGCAATGAACCAGCTTCTGAATGTCTTTTCCCCTCCATCCACTATAAGAGAAATGTAGTTTCTTAGATACCTAATCTGTAAAGTTTTTGGTTAGAACAGGTAAATCCCAGTTTACATTACTAAAACTACGTTGGCTCTCTGTGAAGAGCAGACTACAGAGTGGCTGAGGCCGCATCTATCTTTCCAGCAGTGTGCATGGAGGCTGGTTCCAAATGCCTTCTACAAACTCTTCTTTCCTGGATAATGTCTAATTGCTGTGTTTAATAGGGCAAAGGTTACCTGTACATAGTTCAGCTCAGTGACGTGCTTAAATGTTCTGAAACAGTTTGCCTGAAGGTCTTCTTGCCACTTCAAGCTGCTGATCCTTTTTGGTGGTGTGACCCTTGTAGCCTTATGTCCCTTGGGGAAGGAGGTGGAGGAATCTGTTAAATGTGGCTTTTCTTCTGGATGTTCAGCCCTTGAAATAAGCTTCTACAGTCTGTAGAGGAGTGCTGGATGGGTCCATGGTCCTAGTTCTGCTTTCCCTCTGGCTTAACAAATTCTGATGTAGCACTGAGATCAAGTCCCTGACCCTGACTTGGCTGGGAGAGTGTGGCAATCTTTGCAGTCAAAATGTTATTGCATGTCATAGTCAAGTGTGCCAACTACTGAACTATAAAAAGTCCCTCATAATCTCTCCTGCACTTTAGAGATTATCTGCATTTCTCATTGGATTCAGAAAATATGTTTTTTTTTGCACATGATCAGCACCAGATCTCATTTCTTTAGTTAGAGATGATTTCTTCATTCAGTGTTTTTGGGATTACTCTAGGTTTGTCTTTTCAGTTTAGCTGAGCCAAATGCCATATAAGTACATCTAATTGCATATTTATGAACATGGCATCAACCTACTTTAGTGAAGACAAACTGAAAATTTAGATATTTTAAAAGTAACTGCTTCCATGTTGTTTGGTATACCATGGATAGGAAGATACAGCCATGAAGCTCAATTAAATCTTTAACAATCTTTGATGAGAGAGCTGCTCTCATGAGAACAAACTTGCAGATAATATCAATACTTATTTCTAACTTTTGGTGTGTGTCTGCTGTGTAGGTTCTGTGCAGCCTTCTGAACAGTAATTTTTCATCCCATGAAGTGTTGAAAATCTCTGTAATTTTCACAAAAAGGTGACAGGCTTGTTGTCATTGGGTATGTTTTCAATTTGTGTTAATACTACTCTGATACTCAATGACACAATCAAAAGCAGTGTCAAAAAAAAAAAAAATCAAAACTCAGGCTACTTCTCCCCAAACTGCTCTCTACAAAATATCTAGATAAACTTTTGAGAAATGATAAACATATTCATCAACTGTTATGGCAAATTCAAAGATTTATCTTAAATGCCCTCTCTTTCCTTTCTCAATGGATGTAGAGAACAAAATTTAAAAGTAAAAACAAGTCAAGGTATTTGCAGAAAAGTTGAAAAGTTCAGATTAATTTAAAGCATATTGACAGCACTTATGCTTTTTTTTTTTTTTTTTTTCCTAGAGAAATGAAGTTTCATAGAACTGGATGTTCTTTTCTTCAAATTGTGAAGTTCCAGTATTTTGTCTCAAAAGTAATTTTTTCCTGCCAGACAAAGGCTGTGTATACAGTTAAAACTTTAATGTGAGGGATACCAGAATTCTGTGTTGCATGGTCATAGAGATTTACATTACAATATGTCAACTGTATGAAAAGAATATCTAGTTAACGAGAACTCTTTAAGTTCAAGAAAAAAAAGTATGATCTGCTCCATCCCCTGTACTCCCTGGTAGATATTATGGTGAAAACAGGATCAGCATTCTACTCAATCCCGGTTATGATGTTCATAAATTCTGAGCTATTCTGCATTGTCAGCCAAAAGGTTCGACTATATTCTGGTGTGCATTAGGCATGACATTGCTAGCTGGTGGAGGGAAGTGGTTGTCACGCTCTACTCTGTGCTGGTGCGGCCTCACCTTGAGTACTGCATGCATTTCTGGGTGCCCAGTATAGGAAGGATATAAAACTACTAGAGAGTGTCCAAAGGAGGGATACAAAGATGGTGAAGGGTCTAGAGGGGAAGACATATGAGGAGTGGCTGAAGTCACTTGGTTTGTTCAGCCTAGAAAAGAGGACACTGATGGGAGGCCTTGTGGTGGCCTGTTGGCCTGCAGCTTCCTCACGAGGGGAGCGGAGGGCCAGGCGCTGATCTCTGCTCTCTGGTGACAGCGACAGGACCCAGGGAACGGCATGGAGCTGTGACAGGGGAGGTTCAGGCTGGGTGTTAGGAAAAGGCTCTTCCCTGAGAGGGTGGTCGGGCACTGGACCAGGCTCCCCAGGGAAGTGGTCATGGCACCAAGCCTGTCGGAGTTCAAGAAGCGTTTGGACAATGCTCTCAGACATATGGTTTGATTTTTGAGTGGTCCTGTGTGGAGCCAGGAGTTGGACTTGATGATCCTTGTGAGTCCCTTCCAACTCAAGATATTCTGTGATTCTGTGATTCGATGGTTGGTACCCATCAGTTGGTAGTGGGTACTTTTGAGAGGGTACGTAGATGCATGTGGCTCAGATTTCTTTTTAGTAAGTCTAATCAGCTTATCACTTCTGAAAAACCTTTCTTAAAAAAAAAAAAAAAAAAAAGCATAGATCTTTTTTTGTTATCCTGTTAGGATAAGAAATATGATGAGTTTTAAAGTTGTTTCTGTCGCATTTTTAATGTAACAGTCTTTAAAAACATAAATGCTTTTTGTAATCACACTGGATATTTTCCAAGAATGAAAGTTTGCAGAGGCATTGAATGGATTTTAAATCAGCATTACACAGCACACCAGATACATCATAGACTCATAAATAGAGAGGTGAATTATTTCCTTGATTCTTGGGTTATAATGACATTTTGGTGTGGTATCTTTTTTGATGAAATATAGCTAGGTGATTCTTTTTTCTGATGAACTGTGAGTAGGCAGTTTCTTTCTACTGATTCGTCTACTGATAGAAAAATAGTACTTCTGGGAATGCCAATTTGAATCATTTCTAATCGTTCTGATACTTTGATTTCTTGGCATGCATTGTTGAATGTATAGTTAAGTATATTTTTCATACTATTTTTTTTTTACAATGTAGCTGTAACACCTTTTCTTAGTGCTTGAAGTATGCTGTGCACTGTCTTTTAAATAGTATCTACCTACAAACTTGGCTTTAGCTGTAGCCAACTAATTCATTTTTCTATATATACTCTAGAATTCTGCAAAAAAGGGGAAACTGCCTATGAGATTTAACAGGGACTAGATTCACAAGTATATAGTATCTTCCACTGTTTAAGGTAGACTGGTCAAAAATTAGCAGCTAGATCCTAGGTTTTGGGTCTCATTCTGAGAGATCACCTTTATGTGGTAGCTTCTTTCAGTGCTATCTAGTGCTTGCATGGAATGGGTATGTCCCACCCTCTTCCTTCACACGCACTCAGATACAATGGCCATAGCTACGGTTATCTCTAGACAGTAGATTTGTCCCCAGAAATGCTGAGAAAAGAAAGTAGGGTAGATAAAGAATCCTACAAGACAGGTTCATCATAAAGCTCCCTGGTTGGACCATGATAAAGGTTATCATGATAAAGGATAAGGGTTTTTCTCCAATTACACATGACCACTTTCCTCGTCTTCTTGAAGGGATTTGAGTCACTTCTGCATGATTGTGTCGTTATGCTAATGACTGCAGCATATCGTTTCCACTTCTATCATGCACAAGGCAGAGTTGAACTGAGTCTCTTACCTGTCTTAACCACCAGAGCAGAGGATCCTCTGACATGAATCTCCTGCAGTATGCCCTCATGGAGCAGCACTATATATGTAATAAATAAACTTTTGAATCGCAGAATGACTTCTAAGCATGATGTCTCACCAGAACATCCAGCTTTCAGTGGAATACAGGTCTTTTCTGTCTGTTCTGATGAATATTTAATTATCTCCTCAAACTGGAACATCTTCAACTAGAGAACTACAAAACTTCTAGCACATTGTGACCAAAAGATGAACACGAAGTAAAACCATGTTTTAATTCTAAAACTCACCTCTGTCACTATGTAGAAAACATACTCTGCATTGTGCCAAGACATTCACATATGACTACAGGATAACTGAAACTAAGGCACAGCTTCTATGACAAAATTTTATAGTCGCTTTGTCTGTGTAGATTTCAAATGTGTTTTTCAAAAATGTGCTTAAAGATTCATTTCACATGCATAGAAAAATACTTTTGAGGTTATAAGAGCTTAAAAGTTTTGTCTATAGATAAATTTCTGAATCAAGGATTTAGATGCAATAGGAGTAAAATATCTCAATTTTTGATTACACAATAAAATTACTTACTATACTTGCAAACAGTAAACACTTTTAGTTCTCAAAAATGAGAAGAAACAGCTGCTTCTGAACAAAATTCTTTTAAAACTTATCACCTGTGTTTAGATCTCTCTCTTTTACCTTGAGAAATTTGATCAAGCAATGAAGGTATGAATGGCTTGCTCCAAAGATTTCCCTCTGGTGCTTTTCTTGTTTTCTATCAAAAGTAATTATTCAGAGAAAGAGTTGACAGCAGTCTGGAGGGTGGGACATTCACCTAGCAGGTGTAATATGTATTTTTGATGTTGCAATGAATAATAAAGGATTCTAGGGACAGAATTAACTAGAGAATCTGATAGTATCATACAGTATTACGTACTGATCAGGATATTTTTCTGGAAGATGAAGGCTCATATTACTTCAGCTTCCTTCATGGACCTGAACTTGGATTTCCCATATTCTGGATGAGTGACTTATGCAATATTATTAAATTAAAATTTCTGTTACCATGTCCTTCATTTTGTATATTTAGCTTGATTTATTTTTTTCCTTCTCACAGCTGTCTAGGAGTCTTCAGTGCAAATTTCTGCATAATATTTAGTCAATGAAAATGTATTTTCTCAGCAAGTAAGCCATAGAACTTTCCTCTTGCGAGAAATAAATTTTACTCCTCTTTTAATGCATTTCACATGCTGAAAACAAGAGTTAGGCTTTTATTTTTAGTTAGTTTGGACTAAGATTTCCTTCTGGTTTTGAACTGTGCTAAGACACTCTGGTTCTTTGATCTCAAGTTTTAGTGTGGGTTCATCTTTATTTTTGTCTCCTAATTTTCAGATCATTAAAGCATATATACCTATAGGCATCACTCAAACTAGAATAAAAAAATAATAAAACATAGCTTTTACATTTTTTAAATAGTATGGCAACAACTGTATTTGGAGGAATAAAATAGAAAAAAAAATACTGAGACACAGAGAGGAACTTTCTTTTGGTGTGGAAACTCCTTCTCATGCTGCGTGCAGGGCAGGTGAGTATTTCTGAATAATAGCAATCATGTGAAATGTCCCATTTATCTTTTGCCTCATGTGAAAGGTCTTCATTATAACTGACAAAGAATTGATATTCAATGAACTTAGTCTGCCTGACAGTACACTGCAAATATATAGCGTTTTATATTTATGGGAGCAATACATTTTGGCTGAGTTGCTTTTCCACTACATTCCATTGTTTGTTTATGTATATGCTTTGCACATCTTGCACTTAATGAGATGAAGAATAGTATGAGATGACCAGTAAACTTTCGGGTCACGGCACACAACTTAGGTTCATCAGCTCTGTTATAACTTACGTGAAATACGATGAATACACACAATTAGATAATGCTACTGGTTTCATTTAGTGTGCAAAGAAGTGTACTTTAGACACTTGTCTTTCAGCTAGTATTTGGTCTTCCTTGTTCTACTGAGGAAGCTTGAATTGCCACCATCAAATACAGTACTGTGCTGGGTATACAAAAGCATCCCAGCTACCACTGAAAATACCTGAAAACAATAACTGTACAATTTTGTGTCTCTTCTTTTTTCAGAAGCAAGCCCATGGAAATTCATTCTCATTCCTGCCGTCCACATGATACTGAGCCTTAGTAGCACTTGGGTTTATGGTGAAACCAATATATGCATTTCTGTGATTCCAGCAAAAAGGAAGGGGTAGCTATTACCACCTATTAAAAAATAACAAATCAGGAGAGATTGAAAGAAATAGTCTTATTTAATGCCCTTTTATTTTACTTTCTCTTGATTAATCCATTTATCTTAATGGCTTTTCATTAAAGGTATATATTTCTGAGATAAGTACTTTTCATAGTTCAGACAGGATTTTTGATTTCACTTGTGGGCTAACCTGTCTTGACCTTAAATTTCAATTCCACTTTCCTCTGAGGAAGTTCAAAACTTACATAGGGAAATGAGGTGATAATTCCCCTTTCCATAATTTGACTTGTTTTGTACAAATACTTTCTATTCCCAGTTGGGCATTTATATTAATTAGACATGAACAACAGTGATGAAAGTGAATTTATCATAGTTAATGTAGCTATTCAGAATCAATTTTCATACTACCTCTATAGAAAATTTGAATAAAAAAGCATAAAACAAATATATAACCTCCACTGATTGCTTCCAAACTAAAGTTTGGTGATACTTGCCATATCTGATTGTCCAGAAATTTAGGTTCATCTTTATTAAATTCAAAAGGCTTTAATACAAGAAAATAGTTTTGTTTTGCAGTCTTCAGAAATCACATTTTCTTTGTAACTACAAAAGATAATTAAAATTGCAGTTCTTATCTAATTATTGGACTCTTGGAACTTTCAGAGAGACACCAGATATCAAAGGACTTAGGAAAACACTGGGGGAAAGCTGTGCTTGGTTCACTGTGGAATAGGTTACTGAAATGGAGGCCCACTGTTAGCAATCACAACTGCAAATTATGCAAGGAGGTATATTCAAACAGCGTAAGAACAGCAAACATCCTTTATTTCATCAGTATTGTAAGAAAAATGTTCACCTTTTACTGACAAGGATTGTGGGAAATGCAAGGGAGATAGCTCTTGAAATGAAACAGAGAATTAACTGATGCAGAAGGAAATACACGATGGCCTAGACTGTGCTTTGTTTCTCTTCAAGTTATGAAGGCTGTGGTGATTTTCCAAAATTATAACAACATATAATGAACTCAGTATGATGGCTATAGTTTTCCACAAGTCTGGCAAACATATAATCATTTCCTTTGGTGGTGATGGCATTGCAATATCTATAACTGTGACTGAAATGAAAGGGAAATATTATTACATCAGTTTTTTCCTTTGTAGGTAGTGTATATACAGTATTATACCTGTGCTCTAGTAACTTATAATTCTCCCTCATTAAAATTAAACCTTGATTTCACAACAGCAACATTCAAAACCTTTCTATTTTACCATTCATCTTCAGAAGTTTGGGTAATTTGCTGCTATTTTTATTTATGGCTCTTCCTGTGTTGTACTATCTAATTATCATTCTTCTTTAAAGACAATCTTCAAGTCTTGCACATTTAGAGAATAATTCTCTCTCTTAGTGTAGTAGAAACAGAGAAATCCTTTTTAAAACAGCAGCAAAAGAATTGTAGTGGACTGCAGGACGCTTTTATGTTACCAAATTTAGATTGTTAATGACAGCAGAATAGGCATTATTTGGCTTAATTCCTAGACAGTGCAAATTAATTATTATAAAATGAAGAATGAAAAAATCAAAAATAGCTCCCTTTAATCATACATGCTACAAACACTGGCTTTTGAAACAAAATGCGCAGAATCCTAAGCATCCTTGTGTCTAATGTTGGTGGTGTTAATGCAATTGTTATGAAAGTATAATGACATAACCTTCTTTAATAATGAAATACAAATGAAAGTAAACAATATTTTTCTTCCACTGAGCATGAATAAGAATGCAAATGCAGAGTTTGTTAGAAAGTTAATCCTGTTGTAAATATGGTAACATCTGAGGATTTTCTTGGCCAAAGCTGTATTAGGGAACAAAAACTTTCTTGAGTCAGATTTAATTTACTCTAATAAACTTCTAATTTAAGAACACTTTAGATTGCTAGGCAGGAGTAAAAGAATTTTAATCTAATTATGAATATGACCTTTACTTTTTTGGATAAAGTAAGCTGAAGTGTACTTGGACTTGGTCCTTGAGTCAAATCCTGTCTGCTAGGGCAGACAGGACACAAAGCCAGTGGCTCCCTGTGGGCCAACGGACATAGGGGGGTTCCTGTGGGGTAGGCAGGGGAGGTTGTCCCTGTCTGGAGTCTGTTCCATCCTCAGCCATTGAGTTTTTAGACTTTTCTTTTTGACTGTCATTTATTGTTCATCTAAAAAGGTCCACCCATGCATCTTAACAACGTGGTGGTTATTGGTAGCATGACTACCAGACTTGGAAAAACTGTCAATAATCTAATATCTGGGAATGGCAGGTATGGAGCCAGTAAAGTATCTAGGTTGACAGTTTTATAATGAATTGTACTTTTCTTCGACAGTAGAGTTTCTTGTAGATTATGTAGTACTCAGTGTGAAAAAGGACAGCAAAGCTCTGGTCTTTAATTTTCTGCATTGAAAGACAAGAGATGTGCTGTTTTATAAAACAGGAACAATTCACTGAGTAATTTGAAGTAATTTATTCTGTACTCAGTGCTCTAAATTAGGGGGTTGCACTGCAGGTAGCAGTTCCCTGAGTTTGTCACACAAGCTGTCCTTCCCTTTGCTGTAATGTCATGGTAGGACTAATGGCCCTAAAATGCAGATTAGAACTTGTTTAAGGGCCTCCTGAGTGACACAAACAAGTCCCTTTCAACACGCTGTTGAGGTGTGCCGAGGATCTGGAAATGCTTTTAAGATTAATCACAACCAAAAGGGCATCTTATACAAGTATAAAATAATAATAATAATAATCTCCTTCCTCACCAGACTATAGGACTGTGCCTACATTAACAAATAGTTTATCCTTATAGAAGTGATTCTGTAGACCCAAACTGTTGTTGCTGAGGTACAAAGTCCAAATTATATTCATTTGGTGGAGAAGAAGGTTGTTTTCAGCTAGCTTGTCCCCTGAACTGAACACTCCTGAGCAGTTGGAGTATATTAGGTGCACTCCTCAAGCTCATCCTAATTTTCATTTATAGGAAATTAATTTCATGGCCTCCACATTGGTTCACATTCCACAATGTGAACCAGATCATAAAAAATGGAGACAATTGGGAAATTTGTTTGAAAGGTACAGTCCAAGTCCAAAGTGAAATTCTAACATAAATGCATCTCATTGCACTTATGCAATCTCTGATACAGGGCACTAGAGGAACTGAACACTATATTTATTGATTTGTTGTGTCATTCGCTCTCCTGTTGTGTTCCAACTGCCAATCGCAAGCTATATATACACAGCAAGAAGCTGAATATAGACATCTGTAACAGACATGCAGTTCGCATTTGTAGGGAGAAAACAAGAAAAGTCAAAGCTCAACTTGAGTTGACACTGGCCAATGTGGTGTCTGACAACAAAAAAGAGTCTTTTTCAAGTATGTCAACAGCAAGAGGAGGTCTGAAAGAAACATTGGGTGGGTACTTAATGAAGATGGTTTAATGCCTTTTAATGCCATTTAATGCCTTTTTTGCCTCAGTTTTTAACATTAATGATAGATCTTGGAGCCTGGTCCTATGAGTTGGAGGACCATGACTGGGGGAGCAGTCACTTTCCGTTTGTGGTCACCAAAATTGTAAGGGACCAGTTATACAGCTGAACATTTTTAAGTCCATGGGGCCTGACAGGATTCACCCCAGAGTACTGAGGGAGTTAGCAGATGTTATACCTACACCCGTCTCGATAATTTACCAAACGTCTTGGGAGTCTGGGGAGGTCGCTGCTGACTGGAAGCCAGCCAGTGTTATACCAATCTGCAAGAAAGGCATGAGAGAGAACCCAGGAAACTACTGACCTGTTAGTCTAATGTCAGTACCTGGAAAAGTTATGGAGAAGGTTGTCCTGGAGGATATTGAAAGGCATTTAAAGAACAAAGCTATTATAAGGCATAGTCAATATGGATTCATGAAGGCAAAGTCTTGTCTTAGTAATTTGATCCCCTTCTATTATATGTTCACCTGCCTAGTGGATGAAAGGAAGCCAGTGGATGTAATCTTTCTGGACTTTAGTAAGGCATTTGATACCGTCACTCACAGCATCCTTCTGGACAAATTGTCCAACTGTGAGATGACCAGGTTCACGCTATGCTGGGTGATGAAGTGGCTCAATAGTAGAGCTCAAAGTGTTGTAACGAATGGGGCTGCATCTGACTGGCAGCCAGTCACTAGCCGTGTTCCCCAGGGCTCACTCTAGGGCTGGTTCTGTTCAACATTTTTATCAATGATCTGGATGCAGGACTGGAGTGCATCTTCAGCAAGTTTACTGATGAAACTAAATCAGTAGGTGCTGTTGATTCCCTGGAGGGATGAGAGGCCTTGCAGAGGGATCTAGATACATTGGAACACTGGGCAATCATCAACAGCATGAAGTTCAGCAAAGTTCAAAATGTTGGGTGCAGCACCTGAGATGGAGCAATGCCAGACACAGGTACAGACTGGGAGACAAGTGACTGGGGAGCAGCTCAACAGAAAGGGAGCTGGGGGTGCTGGTCAACAGCAGGCTCAGCATGAGCCAGCAGTGTGCCCTGGCAGCTCAGAGGGCAAACTGCATTTTGGGGTGCATTGAATACAGCGTAGCCAGCCGGTCAAAAGAGGTGATTCTCCTGCAGTATTTAGTGTTGGTGCGGCCTCACCTTGAATATTGTGTACAGTTCTGGTCTCCACAATATAAAAAGGATATTAAGATACTTGAATGCATCCGGAGCAGAGCAACAAAGTGGCTAAAAGGGCTGGAAGGCATGTCCTTTGAGAAGAGGCTGAGTACGTTTGGTCTGTCTAGCTTGGAGAAAAAGAAGCTAAGAGGTGACCTCATTGCTCTCTACAACTTGCCAAGGAGGGGAAATGGAGAGGGAGGTGCCAGTCTCTTCTCCCTCGTAACCAATGACAGGACATGCAGGAATGGCACAAAGCTGTACCAAGGGAGGTTCACACTGGATATTAGGAAAAATTTCTTTATTGTGAGGGTGACTAAACACTGGGATAGGCTTCCTAGAGAGGTGGATGATGCCTCATGCTTGTAAATGTTCAAGAGGCATTTGGATAGTGCCCTTAACATTACACTTTAACTTTTGATCAGCCCTGAGGTGGTCGGGCAGTTGGAGTCAATGATTTTTGTAGATCCCTTCCAACCGAACTATTCTATTCTATTCTATTCTATTCTATTCTATTCTATTCTATTCTATTCTATTCTATTCTATTCTATTCTATTCTATTCTATTCTATTTAGGAAGCACAGATTATGACTGGCTTTTAATGAGCTCCTGGCCATATTAAAATGCCGATTGCAAAGCTGGCATAGTACATGGCAAACTGAATGCTTTTTTTCTGGAGGTACACTTCCCTGGATGAAACTCAGGACTGAATATGTCTCTTACATAGCTGCTGGTACCCTTTAAGAGGGGGTGTTTGAAAAGGGGTGGGAAATGAATTGGATTTCTCAAGGAAGACTGGATGCCATTTATATATGTTAGCCAACATTAAGCAAATCCTGACTTGACTTGAATCTATTTCTAGCAAACCAACACAGGAATACTCTGAATATTTTTTCAGCATGAGCTGGTTATTAATATTTTTCTCAGTGTTTCAGAACACTGATGAGGAAATAGATACTGAGAGGAGACTGCAAAATGGTGTGGCATATAGTATGGTTCTCAAGACAGCATTAGTTACTATAGTGTTTGTGACATTAGATAGCATGCCAGGGCCCCAAACCCTAGTATTTGATAAAACCCTGTGCACAGACAGAAAAGGTGCCATACTTTTCTACCAGTAAGTTAAGAATACAGGTTGTCCTTGTGTACCTATGTGGGCATACCTTTGATGAATACAAGACTCTGTCTCTGGATTAGCTGCTGGACTGTTTGTTCCACTTCCCAGCTGGCAGTTGAATGTTGTTTTTGCAACTTGGCTTCCTTTATCATCTCTCATGTTTCCCTATGCATTCGCTCCAGAACAGAGATTGACTTTGTGTACCAGATCCATGGGATGTTTGGGAAGAGCCTGGCCTAACTTTGGTGGGCTCTGTTTTCCCTGGAAGTGGTGCCTATGGTGGCCGTGATCATATCATAGAATCATATCATAGAATGGCTTGGGTTGGAAGGGACCTTAAAGATCATTTAGTTCCAGATGAATGAGCATGTGCTAGGATTTGACATTAAAAGAGTGGGGGAATGTGTTCCAACTGTGTTTCAACTAGGTTTGCTCCTAGTTGGCAGCTCTCCTGTCTTCCTAATGAATTATGTGAGGTCTTAGAGCTATTTTGGTCACCGTACACGAGGATTCTTATTTTTCTATGATTTGAGCAACCTGTCATTTTTTACTTACCCTTCAACCCTTGCTTTAAAGTGTGGCCCAAAATGTGTAGGAGGCAGGTATAAAACATAGATGGGGCTCAGATTCACAGATTCACAGATTCGCAGAATTGTAGGGGTTGGAAGGGGCCTCCAGAGATCATCGGGTCAAACCCCCCTTTGTCAGAAGTGCTACTGTGTCTACTGACAGATGTAATTGTCATGAAAATAACAGGGGGGAACTTAGTCTGAGTCTTGCTTCCCTGTTCACGTGCAGAGATCTGTCAAACATTATTTACCAGAAGAATCCCTTGGGGAAAAAAAATAAATTAATCTTTAGTAGGGAAGTCATGCAGTCATGCAGTAGAAACTGAATGGTCTTGTGGACACACTAAACTTCATCTGGCAAGTTTGTGTAATATAGTCATGGTACTTCATCCATATTCTTATATACGTGCAACAATCCCAGAAACAGACACCCAATATTGCTTGAAAGACATTATGTTTAAGATAGTAGTCCCTTTAAATGGATTTAATAATAACAGAAATTTAAAATGTATTCACAGTTTTAGTAAGCTTCTAATTTTGGACTCAAATGCTATTGTTTCTTCTATTTATTTATTAGTTTATTTTTTATTATTTTTATATTAAAATGCTTATTTAATTCTTGAAATCATACAGTCTTTGTTTTCTACATTTGAACTCTTGAGGAAAATAAGACTCCTTCATATCCTGACAATGTGCTTCTTGCCAGTTTTATGTTTCCATGATATCAGAGTTAAAAACATGATGGCAATAAGAAGATTTACAATTTAAAGCAAGAGTGATGGAAAAGAAAGTGAGTTCTAAACAAAGCAAGGGAGTCTTAATCATGGAACGATCACCCCTGTTCAACAGTATGACTTTAATTTACTGAAGTTAGTCAAAAAACAATGTTAGTGCTGAATGGTCCTCCAATACAAGTACTGTAAATGGGTCATCTTAAATCTTATGAAACAGAGACTGCAATTACACTTTGATGATGTTGAAAGATAAGAGGAAGGATATTCATCTTAATCATATGTTCATCAGCATGGCCTTACTTCAGTGAATTCAGTTACAAAGCTGGAATGGTTGCAGATACAAGGCAAGCATTAAAAATAGTTCCAGAGGAAAATAGTGGTGCGGAATAATTAAAGGGACTCATTAAAAATGTCCCAAAAATTCTGAAATTGGAACTTAAGATCCATATTTGACATTTTAATATTTTATTTTATGGAACTCAACATAGGTTCAGGTATTAATTAGAAGTCTAGCATTTGTCCTTGCATAGGATATCACAGACAGAAATGCTGTGACTTTTGTTTTCGAGGAGTGAAGTGACTTGGAAAAAAACACTACCCTAACACACTTGGAAAGAACTGGCTTATTGTTTTCTTCATGAAAAAAACTAGCACTTGACTTCCTGTACTAATGTACAAAAAAGGGATCATGGTATTGATGTAGAAATAAGACTGGAAGAGTCTTCCTGAATCACTGAGTTGAGTGTTCTGATCCTTCCTGCTGGCAAGACACCATTTAATCCATTTCTTATGGATATACTTTTTGCCCTCACTGTGTTCGTTTCCTTTCCCCGATCTGTCTGTTTCCCTTCAGCCTTTGCTTTGCTCTTTTGCTTTGCTGCACAAACCAGGCTCTTTTAAACTCCTGCTAGGGTAGGGTCTTTGTTACATCCTAGAAGACTGTCCCCATATGTTTTGCAGGTTCAGTTTTTCTTTCACAAAGATGGTTGGCTAGAATTATATAGATAAATCTGGGTGATAGTTTAAGAAAATGCATACTAGTCCATCAATATCTTTATTAAAAATATATAATTTAGTAATTTATAGGATTTGTCTTTTCCACAACCACCTCATGTCACCTTGATCCTAATGTACTCTTGATGATCAACTGAAACAAGCTAGTTGTTTTTTATGAGTTGTTTCAAATGATGAATTCCCAACTTGTAGCAGAAATGTCATTAAGCTCTGATACCCCCTTTCAGTACTCCTTGCTGTTATCACACTGGATTCACCTTTCAATTCTTAAAGTAATCCACAGAGTCTCCAGCTTAATGTGTAAGTTCCAGAGTGACACTGTAGAAAATGCCTCATCTAAATCCAGACAAATTATACCTACTTCATTTCTTTGTCTAGGAAATCAGTTACCTTATCAAAAAAGCTGTCAAGTTTGTCTGGCACAATCTACCCTTGCTAACACTGCTACATTTTATCCCATGTTCTATTTACTTCTCTGGCTTTAATTTATCTTTTTCTTCAAAGCCTGTTGTAAGGTCTTGCAAACTGAAGAGGTCAGACTAATAGGCTTAGGCTTGCCCAGATCATTTCCGTCGTTGCTTTTAAATATGGGCACTTCAGTTGCCATTCTCCACTAATATCTGAAGCTTTCTCTGCCTTGATAGATTTGGAGGCTTATCTGTGCCACTGCAGTGGCCTTTATGAAATCACAGTATACTTAACAATTCAGGTCTCAGTGAGACATTTTGTTCAAAGCCCATCGAACTGCTATGCTTAACTTTTGATAGGTTAGTGAGATATGAGTAAAGAAAATTTAAATAACCATCTACAAAAGGATCACATGTAAGATATAAGCAAATACTATTGCCTTGATGATTAAGTGAATAGATGATACCCCCTACAACTTAAAGCCCTTTAAGCACAGAAACTGGGAGAGAAAGAGTTTAAAGTGGCATAATAATATCAGAAAATGATGTGAATTGGAGCCTAAGTACCTTCTGATACTGAACATTTAACTGTGAGAACTTATTTCACAAGGGTGTAGAACATCACTGGGCAGATTAAAGATATTAAAATATTTTGGATGTTTAAATATTTTGTAATGTTTTATGTTAGGCACGTAAAAGCATAATGAATGGAATGTGCAGGTCTAATGCTAGCTTGCTTATTACTGTTAATTTTATACTTCTATTTTCATAAATACATAGAAGTACAGAATCTAACCCCACAAAAATTTATGATATTTTCTTCCTGTGTATTTAGTAATGTGCCAGCATCAATGTTCATCAGATGAACACTCTTTTGCTGGTCCTGATGAAATGACAAAGAAAGAAATTTAATATTTATGCAGCTAAATATATCTGTATTGTTTGAGTTGAAGCTGGCTAGGAGGACAGTGCATTTCTTGCTTGCTCTTTCTTTGTTTTCTTTATTGCTTTCAGTTAGGTGTTGCATCTGAAAATTAATGAAGGTGAAAATTGCAATCAATTGTGTCTACAAAGAACTGGTGTTAATCTGGAAGCAAGCGGGATTAACATTGATAGCACTTTAGAGGGAAGACCATTCATCAGTAACATCTGCATTTTCAAGGCAGTATCATCACAACCATACATACCCATTTGGAAGAGAAAGTTCCCCCTGTAATGTCTGTAAAACACATAGGGGTTTTAGCTGTGATGTGGTACACAGCTAGGTGACTACAGCATTTTATAACGGGCAATTTAAGCACCTATGCTTATCGGATTTTGGAAACAATAATATATATGTAAATTTAACATCCAAGTGCTATGAGATACTATAGGCATATGTAAATTACCCGTATGTGCATCTATCTCCAGTGTTCCAGCTACTAGGAAACTAATTGCAGAGTGTAAAGAAAAATGCTTATTTAATTTAATTTAATTTAATTTAATTTAATTTAATTTTATTTTATTTTATTTTATTTTATTTTATTTCTTGCATAGTTTCATATATTCCATAACTTGTTACCTTTCAGATACTTTAGATATTTTCCTTTCTGTAAACTGTAGGTTCTTACAAAAGCTCACTCTGTAAATAGGTCTTCAAGAAAACTCATGTTGTGTGCATCCATCTCTGTATGGGAAAGTATGAGCTTAAATTTCAGTATGTGCTTAAGTCACACATTTAAATCAAAGTTAAGTATGGGCATGCATGTCAATCATATGCTTATCTACTTTTGCAAAGAATTCATTTGCCTCAGTGTCTTAAGTCTTAGCACAGTAACCTTTCAAAAACCTTCCTTATGGCCTTAAGCCTAAAATTCTTCAATAGTCTTCAGCTACACTTCAGCTGAAAGTAACAATGACGACGTTACCTGTATTGATCAGCTAGCAATGCTTTAACTATCTGCCTCTTCTCTTTCTTACCCACCTAGATCTAACCCAGTAGCTTCTGAGAACAAGTCTGTATTTTTCCCCCAGCTTCATTTCAGAATCAGAATGCACTTTGTGTCTGTTACAGGCTGTGATGTATGAAGCAGAAAGAAGATTGATTTTCACAAGCTACCTTGTACCTGAAGTAATGAGAATGGCAAATTACTTGTTCACTGAGCAAACATGACAGGAATGTCATAGAGGGAATTTATATATATGCAAACACACAGGGGTCACATCGGTGTTACTTTTACAAAGTGACCTTATCCACCAGAGGGGCATTTTTAAATCTGCATTAGCTTACACAGGAAAGGCTAAATAAAGCTGCAAATACCTGCATTGCGTGGGATGATGAAACTAACACAGCTAATAAATAATGTAAGATTCAACACAGCACAGAACACAATTTAAATGGCTGCATTATTTCTGTAGGAGAGACGTGAGGTCAGAAGTGGTTTCTACTACTCATTTAGGGTTTCTCTGAAGTAGAAAATAAAATATTTGTTGTAAAAAGAAAAGTGAGAGAATGTGGGGCTAATTTTCTATCAAGTTTTTGTCTCAAGCATTTTATCAGGATTTAGTAGAGAAATAGGCTTACGCTTCTCTTCATGAACACTTGCATTCACAGAGTGTATGTGCTTGCAGAAGACAAATGGATCTCACTGACACTGGAAGTTTCTGCATATGTAAAACAGGAATGAATGAATTCTGAAAAGCTTCACAGAAGCTGATGCTTATAAAGAAGAGAAAGAAAAGGAGAAACCGAGAAAATTGCTGTTACTCCTAAGAAACAGATGAGAGTTTTATTTGTATATGAGCTCTAAAGGGAGGAATGAAAGCTGTTATTTCCTTACATTTTTTTCCCTCCTCAACAACAAAGATTACATGAGGTTACACTTCACTTAAAATAGGAAAGCAAGGCAATTTAGCATTGACTGTACAATGTAAGGCAACTCTCATGTGATTCTCCTCTGTTTCTGAACCGTTGGCAAGGTGGCTGATCTCAAGCCCAGAAGCAAAGAAGGAAGAAAGCAGAAAGTCAAAAGCTCATGGAAGCTTTATTGCTGCAGTGAATATTGAAAATATACATCTGCTCATGACAGTTTTAGTACAGCTGAATAGTTGATCCACATCTGCTGTTGGGAGGGGGCTGACAGTGAGATGAAGTAGTGATGAGGGGAGCCTGTGCAGCCTATTAGTGTGTTCACAGTTGGCATCTGATGAACTATGGAGGCCAGGGTTTCTGCTGACATGGCGATCTGTGAAGCTTCTCTGCAGCATCAGATGCAGCTTCACTCTGAGAAAAAATCCTGCAATTTTTTAGCTGTTTTTGTCATTCATTGCCTAAACAATCTATCCTTGAGTCCCTGATACCAGACTGATGATGGTCTCGTGGAGTACACCAGGGGAAAGGAATGTTCTGGAGCAAAAGTAGCAAATCCTTTGAATTTATTCATTGTGTTATGGTGTTGGTGAAGAGCTGGTTGAAGCACAATTGTCTCACACTCAAGCCACCACCTGTTGGAATTGCACTGGTGACATCCATTTGTTTTATTTTGAGTGTGTTCCTGGAAACACAAAAGGACCTATCTTTTTTTTTTTTTTTTTCCTTACCTCTAGCACGTTGAAAATGAACTCAGACAAGGCAGCGTTTCATTTTCTAGTCTGAGTGAAAGTGCTGAGAATTCACTGGGCTTATTTCCAATAATTTGGGGTTAGAGACAGAAAGAAATTTTTGTTACACATAAAGTTTGTATCTTTTGTGTAAAACTGATTTTCAAATGTAAACATCTCCTATAGCATGGCTATTCTCAGCTTTGTTCACCTCTGTCTTATATGGCATTACTGAGGGCTGTAAGGATCACAGTGAGAGAGAAGTAATGCAGAAAGAAAGGAAAATAGAAGAGGAAAAAGTCTCACAGAGAAAACCATTCGGGTTAACAGCTATAGTTTGTCTGTGCAGCTCTGAATCATCTCTAGGAAAAATAGACCTCATTTCAGACCTCATTTGTTCTATTTAACACAGCCTGTTATGTTAGTGTAATAAAGGTACGGTAATGGACTGAATTTTATTTTCTGGATCCACTTACTTGACATGGAGCAGGGATGCAAGGGGCTAATAGTTATGTTTCAGAGATGAGGCCAAATGCTGCCTTGTTCCAGTGTCTTCTCAGTGCTACATCTTGGGCTGCTTTGCAAATCTGCAAAAAATAACCAGCATCACAGTTTCTGAGTTCATGTGGTAATGCATGCACTCAGATACTGAGCGTATCTCATAGTCTCTCCTTGTTATCTGTTTGCCTGCTTTTTTCTCAGGACTGGAAAACCTGGCAATGGCAATGATCCCAGGTTTGCTGTGTCAAAGCTGAAACCTTTGCTTTGCAGAGCAGCCTCTGCGAGATTCATTGCTGGTTTACTCCCCGTTGGTGTGCTGGGCAGTGGGCAGAGGTTTGTGTCCTCACTCTGCCACCCACCCTGAGGGGCTGCTGTTCACAGGCAGATAGGTTAGTTTTCTCTCTTTGCTCCCACTGCTGCTGTTTTTCCTTGTGTATTTACATTTTCTGCTGTACATTTGCTGCCAGCCTCGCAGTACAGCAAGTGAATCTGGCATCAGCAGAGTACAGGAAGCAACCGCATTAGAGTCAGCTTTGCTTAATGGTGCAAGTCCTGCAGGGTTCTGAGTAGGGTTGGGTAGGTGAAGAAGAAAAATTTGATTTTAATGAGAGATGTATTGGCACCAGCATTGTAACAGGTGCAGTAAAAGAATCTGGGAATGAAAGAGTTAATTCATATTCTGTTCACAACAATAGCTGTGGAAGAACATATGCTGAATGTGCATTCCAGTTTAATCTTTCTTTGTTCTTATTTACAGTGACAAATAATATATTTCCCTTTAGCTTTGAGTGCTTCATAAACCTGGAGGTGATGATGAATATGCAGTTTACACTCAGAAGGCACTGGAATCAGTGCAAGAAGGCAGAACTTGGTGTGGTTCACAGCCCACTGTGACCTCCGCTGTGATTATTAATCAGTCAGGCTTTCAGGGGCACATCCACAATCCTAGATACAACACTTGCTTACTCCTCTCTCTTTTTCCTTGATAAACGTGATATCTGAACTTCTGGGAAACACACTATAGAGGTGTGACTTCTGTGGAAGTTGTATTTGCCCTGAATTCAGGTTTAAAGGGGTTTCGTATGCTCCTCGGTGGGTTGTTAATTTGAATCGCAGTGTTTTGTTGCACATAGCCTGGTGTGGAATCTTGTCAATGTTTAACAAGATTGTATCAATCTCCTGGAGAGCAATGTTGCCAGTTTCGGTGGAAGTAATCTGGTTCTGAATCTGGGAACCATAAATTGGGTTATGGGGTGTTGGGGATTGCCTCACCAGCATGTAGTGTTTTGTTAGAAAGCAACTGGCTCAGAGGAAAGGAATTGCTTTGAAGGAATAAAAAGAGATTTGGGACTTTGAACAGGCTACTGGTTAATTCTGTGTTACAGTACTCTGCCTTTCATAGACTTTGTTGTTGCCCAAGATAGTGTTGTACGTGAACAGAGCAAAAGGGGATACTTTCAAATTCTTCTAGGTTTCTTATAATAGGAGACAAACGTGCAACCATACTGAAGCAATGTAGGTTTTTTTTCTGCGCAGAAAGAGAAGGCAGCCCAGCTCCAGGCACTGTAAAACAGCAATAATTTTGTTCAGGTGATCAAGTTTGCAGCTTTTCTAGTATAAGTGACGTGGAATAGGCATCATTGTCCTATTGACTTATCAGCAGAACCGTGACCATCGTGCAGAGTTGTTTCCTAGCCAGCTCCCTAGGGCTCTTCTACAAAGAATGAAAAGTGAGAGAAGGTTTCATTATTATACCTCTTGCCACTCTCTGCAGAGCTGTAATCCTTAAGCACTAGAGCCTATGTTTCTGAACTTGTCTTCTTGGCAGGTGGAGAGGTATTTCATCTTTGAAGGAGGTTACTGAGAAATAAGCCATGTTACTTGAACCACCACGGTAGCTTGCTGTCACAGTGAAAACATCACCGAGGGTAGCTGTGTGCAATTTCTGTTGGTGCAGTAAATAAAATTTGTTTTGTTACCCCTTGGACAGAGAGGAGAGAGACTAGAGAATCTGCCCTGTTTGAGTCCGTGTTTCCAAACTCCTCCTGTCTTCCTAACAGGATTTCTCCTGTGGGTGGGTTGGTGTAAGTGCTAATGTAAGTTCGAATCCATTCTCTCCTTATGACTCATGGGCAGAATCCAAAAAGTGCTGCAGTTCCAAAAACTAAAGATTCCACTGCACATGGTCAGAGGGCACCCAACTGACTATGACTGGTCCAAATGCAGCAGTGGAACTGCTCTGTTCAGCAAAATCTATTGCATAGCTACCACTGCTTGTGCATTGGTATAAACCTGATGCATGGAGGTGTTGACTTCTCCTGGTACTCACCAGGGTGGAGGAATGCTGGTGGACCAGGGAGAGAGGTCACATAATGATGCTGTATATGACATAACTTATTTAGAGCTATGCAGAATTTAAGACTTAGGGAATGTCAACCAGACACTTAAAAAAAAAAAATCTTTAATTCTCCATTTAAAACAAAGAATATTTTTTTTTTAAAGAGGTCTTAAGAGAAATACTTATTTTTGTGTATTTTTTTTTGCAGGATGAATAAGAGATACTTACAGAAAGCAACAAAAGGAAAGCTGCTAATAATAATATTTGTTGTAACGCTGTGGGGGAAACTAGCATCTGGGGCAAATCATCATAAAGGTAAGAAATATTGTTTTATTTTATTATATTGTCTTATCTCAGGCTTCTGTCAACAAATTCAGAAGGGTCTGGTTTGTGGGACCTTTTTTTTTTCTTATGCTATTTATGTGTCCTGGTATTGGTTCACAAATCAGTATCCAAGGGAGGAGACTTTTCAGTGGATAGGTATTTATCTTTTTTTTTTTTTAATTTAATTATTTCAGCCCCATTTTCAGCATTCTCTGGTTTTAGCATCTTCTTGGTCATTTTCTAATGATGGGGCAGCTGAAAAGATGGTAAAAGAAGATAGTAAAGTCAAGAAATCAAATAAATAATAAAAATGCTTCAATCATAAAATAGATATACTAGATAGTATCTATATGTGCCTCTGATGAATTCCTGGAAAGAACCTTAGAAAGATGTATGCTGCTACTGTATACAGTTATCTGTCAAGGCTAACTTCATGGATAATGTGTGCTAAGTGTGCTTGTTTTATCATGCATAAAAGACCATTGATGTCCAGTGTTGTCCATCTCCTATGCTTCATTCCTAACACTGGAACAAAAACTATAGCTAAATGTGACAATGTGAAGTTTGTTTCCTCCTGGTTGTTCCAGTCCTTAAAATGTATACAAGGTCTCTGGATTCAAGAACTAATATCTTCTTACAGGCCAATATAGCTTGAAATGTGGTCTGGAGTATAATATGTTGACTGTTCATCCTCTTATTCAAGACTAGAATAAACTCTAACAACTTGAGTAAAGGAAGAGTGGGACATAAACACTAATAAGAGCTCAAGAGTTACATATTAGGGAATGATTCTAATAAAGCAAATCAGTTCATCTGACTTCATTTTATAATGTTCCCTCTGATGACAGAATTTTGTGAATAGGTGCTTTATATATCTAACTGCTAGATATTTTTCTGCTATGCGAATATATCTTTCTTCAAAATACCCCACTGATTAAAGACTTCAGGATGCAGAGGAACTTTCTGCAAAGTCTTTTGTGAGTTGTGATTTGGCTGCAGTCAAAACAGAGTTCTGATGTGGTCCTGCAGGCCACCAAAGATGGGCATCATGCCAGACAGGAACCATGCTGACACCTTTTGCTCAGCCTTTGTTCTCTCTCTGAACAAGAATGTGGATTTGTGCTCTAGCTCACCAGTTTGGTTTTCTATTGGAAAAGAGCCAAGATATCCTAGCATGGATTCACATTTCTTTTGTCTTTGATTATCTTTCTTTAGAAATCAAAAAGCCCATATCCAGATCATTTTGATTCCAAAAACACAGCACAAAGGCTGATCAAGCTGTGTTTGCCTCAATCCAATTCAAACTTTGCCAAATTATGTTTGCCATTCCTGCCAACTGATGAATAAAACCTGTCAACAGGTACTTCTTGGAAAAAAACAACAACAACAACAACAACAATAATCCTAAGGACTATTTGGGAAATTAGTGCTTTATAATTGAAAATCAAATGATCCCCAGCCAATTTTAGCTTTTCAGATATATTTATGCAAGGGGAACTGTATATACACTATACCATTTATTATCTGGACATTACTTGGCATTTTAAGCCCTAACCTTAGAGCAGAAATAACTTGAGAAATATTGAGTTTGATGTTTTTAGATAACAAGTATGACCACGAACCCCCCTGCGAAATAAGGTTATTAGCTTTAGGGAATTCTTTACATTCCAGGAAGTTAACAAAAAGCTTTGGTTCTTCTTCTTCTTCTTTAAGTTGTAACTTGTTAGGCCTTTAGCAAAATATGTGAAGAAGTCTTGCAGGGAACCATAAAAAGAAGAAACATTACTTGAATGTTTGATTTAGAAAAGCAGTGATAGTGCATGTTCAGATTATTTCAGAATGAAAAAAAATGTTCAGGAGGATCTTGTTTTGTGGATTTAGTAGTACTGCAGAGCAGCTATGCTCAACATATAACTATATATATATATTTTAAAGCACAAGTCAGAGATAGGCAACTCAACCACCATTGATTGCCAAAAAGACTGGGAATTTAACTTCCATTGGGCCAAAGACAATCTTCCCCCTGCTCTAGTAGCAGAGAAGGAGCTAAGGTGCACTCAAGGAGAACATGGCACTGTTCACCTTTGCCCAGAGTGTCCAAATACTGAGAAATACGTGAGTTTCTTCAGCGATAATTATCCCTAGCGTCATTAATCTTCATTTATAGAAGTCCTTACTAACATATTGACATGACAAACCCTAATGACTTTGAAGGAGCCCCTACAATTTCACAGATCAATAATCTACATTTTAAAAAATCTTTACTTTCCTATTGAGTTAGTCAATATGCATCACTTGCACCAACTCTTAAACCCGTCTCTTTTTCTGAAGGCTATTGTCAAAGAAAAGAGAAAGAAAAAGAAGGAAAGATCATCAATGTGTGAAAAATGGTTTAATGAGCATTCTGCTCTCCAGACAGACTTCAGCTGACTCTGACAGGACGTCTCTAGGCTTGTTGCGCTTATTTCAGGGATATGGTACAAACAAGAAATTCCAGGTCAGCAGCAAGAAAAGCAGAGGCTGAAGCAGGGGATGGGGAACCAGGCTATGAGGCCCAGTTGAGGCTGCAAGCACCAAGGCTGAAGTCTGGGATTTCAGATTACAGCTTTTTGGTGTCAGGTGAGTGGGTGGCAAGCCCACCCTTCTTTCTCTTGAGAAGCTTGGCTTGAAGACACTCTTGTTCCCTTGTAGTATTGGCTGATTGTTAAAGGTTCATCAGTCTCGACAGAAAGACTAAGAGCTAAAAGAAATGAGCACTCGTGGTGCTTAAAACAAAGCACAAAGCTCATTTTTTTTTTTTTTTTATCCTGCCTTCTGTAAAGAAGCAGGAACTCTGCTTTTTCCTTTTTATTTCACTGGGGTCTTTGGCACTACGGAGATGTGTGCCTTACCTGAGCAAGTGTGCCTATGAATCAGCCCACAGTACCAGATACATCTGTGCTGCAGTAGCTGTGTATGAGAGGACAAGTAAAGCGTGGAATATCAGTATCCAAAATAATGTTGTCAAGGTTATGAGCCTGAAAACTGATATACCTTGAGGGTGGCTGAAAGATTTTTACCTCAAGAAATCCATAAGGGTATTATTTTATAAGACTGATCCTGATCCTCCTTCTCATCACTAGCCCTTGGAAAACAAATAAACCTGTGCAAACATATCATGTTCACTGACAGATATGGCAGGCAGGCATCAGTTCAGCATCACTGCCTGCTTGCTCTTTCTGTCATAGGGAACATGAATTGATTTGGTGACCGCTGTATCGCAACCCATTTTAACGGTTTCGAGTGTAGGACTGGTCCTTTGGAGAAAGAAATATACTGATAGCACCTTACAAGCACTCCTTTGTAGACAAAAAGCTACTGTAAGACACAGTTTCTACCTTAAAAATAAAATCTCTCTTAGAATTTGAATTTCTTTGAGATTTTTGTGATTACAATTTTTTTTTTAAATTTGATAACACAATAAAATAATGTAAATAAATTAAGGATGTTTTCAATTTGAGCATAGTTTAATAATTGTCAAAATAGCAAACAATAAACTTAATATTAAGTTTTACATCCTTGGACAAAGTTAACAGTTATTCAAAAATATGGCTAATCATGAATGCCTGCTTGCCAGAAGAAAAGAAAATGTTATGGAACCAGAAAACACTCCAGGTGGATAAATGAAGTAATTGAGTATTTTTGGGCTGATTATCATCCAGATGAAACTGGATGAAAATTTATTTTCATTTAAAATATTTCACTTAGAAGCTGAAATTATTCTTCTGATGCTTGTCATATAGTTAAAAACTAAACTAAACTATAGTTAAAACTGAACTCCTTATCATTTGTGACACAGAATTGCTGCTCCTACTTGTCTGTGGATTTGCACTAAATTAGGTAGAAGTCTGAGGCAATGTCTTGGAGAAAATGAATCTTGGTTTCTCCTTGCAGAGGAATAGCTTTTCTGAAGCCCGAAACTTCTGAACTGGAAAAGGGAGCAACTGAGCCACTGAAGCTGCTAAAACAATCGCAAGAACAAGCTTTGAAAAAGAGTGAGATGCAAAATTGTGACTATATGAAATGGTAGCAGTAGCACGCTTTCAGGAGGTGTTTTCTGACATGGCTGGACTTTCATTAGCAGTCATCCTCATGTCTGATCACCAGGTTTCTTTCCTTTAGGTTGTGAAAAGAGTATAAATAAAGTGTGCAGGACAGTCTGGGAAAGCCCAAGGAACTGGCTCAAAATTTTAAAACTTTATGGAACTGAGTTAGAAATACAGCTTAACTGTGATCACTGGCCCCATGTGTTTCATATTCTTTGGATAACTCATTGTTTCTGTTTGCTCTGGAAGAGCTTTTAAGTCTCGTGTCTAGATTTGTCATGTTTTCTATTAGGAAAATGGACCAAAAGTTTGCAAGCCCTGAATAAGGCTCCATATAGTCTAACAGAAGTGCCACATGGGTTTAGCATTGAGACTATAAATGATTTTTAGGGAATGAAATATCATAGTAACGAACAAACTTAATCAAATGTGATACCTTAGGACAGTAGGGGCAGTAGTACTACCTAGTTCTGGAGAGCCAGTCGAAGGACTTGTGGCCCTTGCAGATTGGGTGATACAGGTTTGTTCTTTTGGCTTTTGGCATTCAGTGGGGCTCTCTTAGCAAATGCAATAATGCTAACACTGCACTGAATCAGCATGTGACAGGCTCCTGCCTCTGCCTGACCCCTGGACTGTGGAATTGATCTGTTCTGAGGAGAGATAATATAGCACTTTGTTAAAAGGTATAGTAATGACCTGTGTGCATTGCTTCGATGCCCTTGTATTTGTTTCATGCACAAAGGGTGAAATTCACTGGTGAGTTAGGACAGCTTTTTAGGTGGGTTAATGGGTGATTTATGTCATATTTATTGTTTCTTTGTACCACAAGGAAAGTGTGAGGGACTTGAGGCATGATGGTGAATCTCGTGCAATGCTTTGCAAACTCTTAGTGTTGTGAATTGCAAGGATACAATTTATTATCTGATCCTTGCAGTACATTTTCTTCTAGCCAAACTTTTTCGTTACAGTTATCCATTGACTGCCATTCGTCTCATCACCCACGTGTAACTCTAGTACTATACATGTGATTCCACGCTCAGCACAGATGTCAGTCTTTAAAGTCTAACCCTGGCTTGCACTCACTGGGCTCCCAGGACAAAACTTTACCATCAGAAGTGTCATGTAATGGGTATGGCACGGGTAAATGTACTTTTGAAGTTTACTGAAGATGATGCCTAAGTGGAGATGCTTCTGAGCACAGATGATTAGTTCTGCTTATTTGTCTTCCTGATTTGCTGTTTGCTGTATGTTTAAATCTGAAGCAGCAGAGCAGAAGACACTGCCTTGTGCTGACTGCTTGCTACAGGCCAAATGAAACTGCCTCAAGTGGACTGGGAGAAAGCCTTCAGAGGACATGGGTGGTCAGGTAGAAAAGGAGGCATCCAGTTTGCAGGATGCCTACAGCAGGAGCAAAGACTGGGGGATGGCTGAGAAGATCAATGAACAGACAAATGGATAGCCTTCTGAGGTGATGGAAAGAAGGGCACTTAAGGAGCCATATGTGACTGGGTTGAAGGTTTCTGCTCTGAGGGCAGACTTGGAGAGAAGAATCTGTCTGACTAAGGGCAAGTTTGTTTATAAGCTCTTTTATTTCTGTTCAGCTTTAGTCAGCACTACTGAGTTTTCTCTGTTTTAAAATATGTTTTTTCTGTTTTTTAATAATGACTTTGAAATCAATGTCCTGCTGAAGTTTTAGAGTACTCTGTTAAAAAAGGTCCACCACAGACCCGTGACTGACTTTGGTCTCATTGCATTTTGTATGCAAAATCTTATCAAATGTTCCTGAACATTGTGTAAACTGGAATACTGCAGAATATGTATAACTGGTTCTACTGCTGAGAGTCACAGTGGGGGCTACAGTCGTTCAGAAAGGCAGGTGAAGGACTGTATCAGCCCTTTACTCTTGTGTTTTGTTATTGCATTAAGACTGTGCAGTTTTTTGGCATTGATGTTCAGAAGCTTGAGTGAATACCTACAACACATTGTAGCTAAATAATGCTGTCTAGTTTGCTTTATTTAGGCAAATTAGGGGGTTGCCTATCATTCTGGTGTTTGAGATCTACATTCCCAGTGTTTAGAGTCTCAGTGTCTAGATAAGAATAGCCCTAACTGAAACATGGGAGACCTCTGAAGTATTCAAACTTTTATCTTTTTGTAGAAGTGTCTTAATCATGAGGATATAGTGTTTTAGTATGAATGTACCTTTACCCTTTCTGTTGAGGATTTTGCACTGTGTAGAAGGCAGCGTTGATAATGCAGAAATAGAGAGTTTGCATTGAATTTTAAAAGCAATAACTAGTGCAGAGGATATATCCAGATCAAAGACACCCCTCCTTCCAGCTAAGTAAGAACAAGATAGCCACATGCTCCTTCCTGAAGGAGTCTTACTGGAGTCAATGGCATTCTTTGAGGACGTAAAGTGTGGTTTGAACATCTCTGAGCTAAAGAGCACACGGAATGCAGATCTCCCAGTTCCATGATACAGGCTCTAATATGAAGGGTTGGCAGCAGCAGTAGCATGTCTCTCTCAGTTTGCACTTTTTTGAAGAGCCTGTACTATAACGTTTTGTGAGGGATCTGATCCCATGGGTAAATTGTATGTGTCCAGTATGCATCTTCTTGATGTGTGGGCCTATCAAAGGATGTAAGAGTTGTTCTGCATATTCCCACGTTCTTGACTGGAATTAGGTGGGAGAAAACTGAATTTTTAGATGAGGGAAGTTGCAAGCATGCATAGATGTGTGTGGATGCCTTAGGAGCTATCAGGTGAGGCTGGAAAATGTCAGTGGGGTCTGTCAAAATATTAGATGGAGGTATCCACTCCTCTATGGTTGATCTGTCAGTCCTGCTTCATCAAAGTCTTTTGTCATATTTGCTAAATGTGCTCAAACATGGATAATCTTATCTCTTGTGGAAGTTTGTCCTAGAGATAGATTCTCTTAAATGAGAATGCTTTGTCTGCAGCTTTCACTAACTTAATTCTGAGTGTAATTAACATTTAAATATAGAAACAAAGGAATATGATAGTCATTTTAGCAGACATGGGGAAGAAAGCTATTAGATGTTCTTATCTAGCTTCAGCATTAATTGAAACTTTCAGTTATATCAGGATCAGAACCTGATCCCAAAATTGCCATTTGCTTGAAGATAAAATAGAACACAGTCAGTCAAACACTTTCATATCAGTATCTGCCATTGCAATCTAAAATGTTAATACAGTATCTGTTTGAATTCAGTAGATAGCAGTCCTTGGCCTTCTGCCAGGTTACAAAAGAAAATAATTTTCCCTGATCACCAAGTTGCCAATAGTTCTGGTGGTTCACGGGGACGTAGGTAGAGAAGTCATGGCAATAACAAGATTAAACTTATTCATTCTCTGTGCTGCCAGTTCCATCACAGTAAATGGGTGCCTTCATTTTTGCCTCCCTTTCCACAATTACCTTTAGGAATAAAGTTGGCTGTCCTTGGAGAGGACTCCTTGCCTTGGAGAGAGAAGTTGGAGAGTTGCAAAGAGATATCATGCGTTTTCCTTTATATTGAGCACTTTTTTTTTTTTTTTCTCTTTATGTTTGGCTAGTGTTATGGATTCTTGATGCTTTTCTAAGACAAGTAAAATGGAAGTGCATAGTGGTTATTTTGGGCCTGATACTGTAATCCCAATGTCAAATTTTTATTAGCTTTCCATGAGTGAGTACCCAGGATCTTTTCCTTAAATACATTCTGATTTTGTATTGCAGTGGAAAGGAGATGACTGCACAAAAGATTATAATCTTGTAAAAGGTACATGCTTAGTTGATTTTACAGTTGGAAATAACCTGACTTTTTAATATTTTTCAGCCCTTTCATTTATTAGTAATGTTGTCTTCCCTAGGGTAGCTGGCCCACCAATCAGCTGATTTCTTAGCTGATTTCCATTTTGGAAGACTAATCTTTCCCTTGTTTTTTTTTTTT
>VXAA01004295.1:622697-658059 GCA_013399115.1 Anseranas semipalmata
TGTTAGGAAAATACTGCAGGATGTTAGGACTGAAAAAAATACTGATAGAATGCTTACTTTGCTCTTACTTGTCCTATCATGAGTAAACATTGACATTTCCCTAATACTGGAATATGATCTAGTTTTCCAGTTTCATATTCTTGGTTTCAAAATAGTCCTGCTGATTTGTTATGTATACTAAGTAATGCATTCTGCTAGATTTATTTTCTACCTGCGAAAACAGTGCTTACATTTGCACGTCACAGTTTTGACTAGACCCATAAAAATAGTATGAAAGAAATTTTTAGCCCCCTAATTAGTAGACTTTATTCAATTTGTCTTGTTTTAATAGGACAACTCTCTTGGGTTTGATCCGAATTTTCCTTTTTGTTTCATTAACTTGTTAAGTGCTCAATTAATATAGCGTATAGCAGTATATTATCAGAATTCATGTTTTTGATGTCATTTCCAGATTTAAGATATTTTCTGGGCTTACAGAACTGTTCAGTGACTCAGAAACTCCAGCCATACGTGATGAAGCAGCGTGATACACTACAGTGAGCTGATGGAGATGCTCCCGCTGCCTGTGCCCACTCCCCAGCCCCTTTCTGGAAACTTTTTACTCATTGGTTATATTGGTTACACTGTCTGTAAAGAGGATCCTTCCAGAATAGACTGATAGCATAGGAGCTGTAAATAGGAAAATGATTAACATCTTTTGTGGCTAAGACTCTGAAACTATCTTTCTTTGGTGGAGAAACCATGTAGATATTTCTCTACTGGCATGATAACTTTGTTTTTCCCTTTTTCCCCAGAGAAACTCTCATAAAATTTTATTAATGTTTGAGACTATCAAACAAGAATATCATTGAAAAGAAAATCTGAATAGTTTACAGTTTCCCTTATGTTTTCTCCAAATTCAATATGTTAAGATTGTAACATTTTTATTAAGTCCAACATAATGTTATGGCAGGATTAGATCAAATTCCACCTTTGAATTCTAGCCTAGTCTTAAGGTCCCCTGCACTACTACTCAGGTTTTCAACTTGCCTTCCATACATGCAGTCATGACTACCCCATACATATCTATTGCACACCCCTGTTATTCTACTCAGGGGATTTCACATACTGAGGTTAGGAGGTTTGTGCTTGGAAGGTTTCATCCCACGTGGAGATTTCTATAGCATCCAGGGGATATGTTAATCTAACTTTCTTCTGCATTAATTTTCTGCTGATGATGTCTAAAGACTATGCCCTTCTCTCTTGACACTCTTCATTGAATTTACTCTATAGCAGCGTTAAGTGATTGCTTGTACAATGTCGTATTTTAGAACAGCTGTTCTTTAGTCATGCAAGTGCTAAGAAAATGTTCAGAATCAGTCAGCTATTCTGGGGAATAGCAGGAGAAAAATCCTTTGTGTGTTTTTGGGTTGCAATTTATAAAGTTTCCTCCTGCAACAATTTTTTGTTCTTTGGGGGGTTGGGAGGGATTTACCATTTTAATGCTCACTGTGGCGGTCTTCACTGTAATGGAGATTTGTAAAAGGGTCTTATCTGTTCTGAAGATCAGGGGGTTGATCTGAGCCAGAGCTCCACAAACCAACAGCTCCAAAGCAGCAAAGCCTGTGTCTGTATGCATGCATATGCACGCAGAGATGGGACACGTGGATGAAAGAGAAAAACACAAGGCCATGACTGATGAAATAGCTTATGTAGACCATTTCAGTGTTTTTAAAAAGCTTATCATTTATTTATGGTAGCTTTGCAAAACATTAAGTGCTTTTCAAACATAACTGAAGATTTGGAAAATTATTCATACCTAGTTTTAGACATCTCCCTTGGGTTCTCTGAAACACACTGCAGAGCTCTCCTTTTTTTTTCTTTTTTTTTTCACAAAAAAGGAATTCAAACCTTCAGTCTAGGTGTGAATACTTCCCTGAATTCTTATACCAAAGAATGTGCAAACCTTTCAAAGAAGTGCAAACCTTCTGGAAATTTTGGAAAGTCTCTTTGCAGGAGGACTCAGTTTGGATCTTGTTCTTTTACCTGCTAAATAGTCTTCTTCTGATCCAGAGTCATGATGTCCAAATAAAATTGTATAAAGATCTTATTTTATTTCTGCTCAAATGGAGTCATGTGTTACAGGTCAGAAGCCAATGAAATTTGATCTGTGACAGGTTCACTTATATCTGCATAAGATAAGAAAGTGTTGGTTGTAAAACCTAGATTTGGCATTTGCTTCATGTCTCCTTGTTGAGCTAAAGTACACAGAAACATAAGAAGAATTCTTGAAATTTGCAGAGAGAGAATATTGAAATTTTGACCTTCCAGTTAAGGTGTGAAAGTACCTTTTGACATAGAGGTGACTGTGACTGAGAAAAACTCACTTCTCCACATAGCTGGGAACAAAGCTGCAGCATACTGACTGGAGAATGGAGGCTGGCTTGGGGCTTTAGATGACAGAAAGCAGGAAAATCATAAAAGAGCAGTCTGCTTTGAGCAGCTTTCTTTTACCAGGCTGAGCAAGAGTTCTGTCTGTAGTGATGAGGAGGCTGAGGCAGGAGCTGCCAAGTCTGTCTTGTTCTTTTTTTTCCCCATAGATTTGTATAACTCTTGTACTAAAATTGTTCTCAAGCAAATGCAATAGACTTAGAATTCTTTTTGCAAAATACTTCTGGCTTCGATGTCAAGCGTCCTTGAATGACTGAAGTATAAAGCTGAATGCATGGGTTATTCTGGGTGAATGCAGAGCTGTGGAAAGGATATGCCCGAGAAAAGTGTTCTGTTAAATCCAACACAAATCTTCAGTGCATTGTGCCTTTGGATTTTTAGGTGCAAGTTATTAGAATTGCTTTGGCTGAGTCTGTGCTACAGGACCATGTGCAAGAGGAGAGCTAGGGCTCATAGGAGGCTGGCTGAGTTGCTTGGAAGGCCAGAATGGTTCTGAATCCAGAATTTGAACCCAGGTCTATGTATGTGTCCAGTGAGAGGGGAGCAGGGATAAAGCAGGTAAAACTGTAGTTTAGTCTCAGTAAAAAGAATGAATCACAGAAAAGACTGAAATCAGCATTAAATCCTTCAGTGAGCTGAAAGGTTAAGCAAAGCCAAAGTTAAGTTTTAAAAAAATGACAGCAGAAAGCATTATACCTATGAACAACAAAATGGAAGGATTTTTTTTAAAGTAAAATCCTTATTCAAAGCTTTGCTTGGTTATGTGAATTTACTACCGGTAGAAAAAAAAGATTACTGGTGCTAAACATTCATCTAAGATGCATTGGCATGTGTCAGATTAACTGTGGAAATTTTGTGAAATGGAACCCAGAAGGTGTGCTAACTGCTAGACACCACTGAGTGGAAAGTAAATATATTTCCAGTGAGTGAATATTGAGAAAATAAGCATCTGGAAGAAATTGGAATTTTGGAGTCTTAATTGCATCATTCACCCCAGAACATCTGCCAGAGATATCAAGAGCAAATATAACTGCATCTGAGAGAAGATGTAAGTTTAAATAAGGAAGGAGGAAGAGTAATATTGTGCCATCTTGTTACACTGCTGCACACTGTCCATAGGAAGGCTGTGTAAATCTCTCTTCTGCTTTTCCTTTTGGCTCAAAAGCACCTTAGGAAAATAAAAATACAGTTTCCATGCCTCGGTTTACCTTTCCAGAACACTGGAAAATCCAGAAAATCTCATCTATGATAAGTAAACAATCCAATTTTTTGCATATTTTGTCCCTCATCGTAACAAAATGTGATATACTAAAAAGATAAATTGCAGAATATAAAGGGCATTCTGCATGCCCTGGAAACAGCTGAGAAAAGAATTAACCTTTCATTCTATTTACACAACTCCTGTTCATAATAAAGTTTAGATGAGCACAAAGGCTTCTTTACTCCTTGCTTTCACACTAGCCCTGGAAACTGCTCTGTGGGGGCTGCAGGAAGGCAGGGCAGTCAGGACCCCTGCCTAATGTTAGGGAAGAAGATGGGATGGGATGTAACAGCTAAAATGCGAGAAATTAGGAGGATGACCATTATGCCAGTGCAAGGACAGTGCTCAGCAGTCTTATCTCATCCCTTTCTTGACTTTTCAGTTTTTGCTCTGCATTATTAGATGTGCTTTTCTGCTAAGCAATTTAAGGACAGTGTGTATTTCCCATCCTCTTTCTGTCACGACATTACTGTCATTACGTTTTCCTGGGTTTACTCTGAAAAACAGCCTGTGTAGAGGAAAAAGACTAAAAAAAAGAGCTTAGCTACCAGAGCGGGCTTAGGTATATTGAACTTTACAGATCTGAAATAAAACCTAAACTTTAGAGAAAAAGAAAGGATTTTTAAAATGGTGCCATTTTAAATATTCTTTTAAAAAATAAATAAATATCAGAAGGACCACTGCTTATTATTGCCTCTAACAATGCCATATTCTAGAACAGCTGTTCTTTAGTTATACAAAGAAATGTTCAGAATCAGTCAGCTATTTTTGGAAACAGGAAAATACAAAACTCTTTAATTATTTTGCACTAAGATCCTCCATTAATAGACTATCAACATTTTATGTTCATGTTATAAGCATTTAAAACTTGAGTTTATAACCAAAAACCAGAGCAAAACTAAATTAGAGTAGTCTTAATCGCACATGGAAGTCATACTCTTATTTTTTCCAGCTCATGTGGTTTATTTCATCATGGGCAACATTTTCTCCTCATCATTATTTTTTCATCTTTTTGAAATAAACAATGCTAGTCTGTTGGGTACTATTGATGGTAAATACTGAAAGTACTTCTAAAAATAATGAATTTGCTGAGGCAAATACCTTTCTCAAGTCTAGCTCTTGCTTCTATTTGCAAACATGCCCTAGTCTACTGAGGAGTTTTTAACCTGTATATACAATAATTCTTGTGAAGAATTCATATTTAAAACTATCACAAGAATTCGCTCCTGAGCTAAACAACAGTGTAAGGCAAGATCTTGGATGCCAGAAAAGCTCTCCCCAAAATCTGTTCCATTGTCTGAACAGATCTGTAGGAGTGATTATAAACTAATTTGCTGTTCTGCTTGGTGCTAGGAATACAACAGTCTACACTTAAATAGCATTATGACCCACACTAAAAATATGGGAAAATGCCAGATTATGGCTCATCCTAATAGACTCATTGTAGGAGAGGAGTGTTAAACTATAAAATATCACTCCATTTTTTCACAACAATGATCACAGGGAGGTAACAATTTCAATAGCTTTTAATGAAGTTTTTATGTTTGGCATTTATTTTGTACTTTATTTATTTTATGGAAAAATCTCCTAGGTTCATGCATAGCAAAAATGAATAATTAAAGAGGAAACAGATGGGACACATGAGATTTCTTTCTTACAGACAACCTGCAGAAAAATGTGGAAATGTTATTTTACAGTTTTAGAGTGGGATTTATAAGCTTCAGACTGTCTCTGTGTTCCTTTAGTAAAGTCAGTTTACAGTGAGGAAATAAATCAGTGACATATTTTAAATCCAGGAAATATGAGTCCTCTGAATTTGATTTTTTTTTCTTTGAAGGAGAAAGTTCATAGTATAAGGAGAGCTTTGAAAATGAGTCTAGGTATGCTGCTCCCATAACTGGTAGCATTTTAAAAGCTCCTGAAATAATAGCTAAGGGAGTGTATTCCTCAAATGTCCTTTTGCTTCTTCCTCTGACTTTAGTGTTATATTTGGACATGAAAGTCACCCCTCTGCTGAGTCCTGGCAAATGTCTGAGATCTTAGAGGTCAACTTCACAGTGGAGGATGAATCAGTGGATATATTTTAGCTTGTTTCTGTTATACACCTATATTATCAGTGATAGAGCGGATGTGGTGGTAGAGCAGTGACCTTCTGTTAGGTCTGTTTCAGTGTTACTGTAATACCAGATTCTCATGGGCGCAACCTCCCAAAAGAAATGACTAAGCAGGGACCAACTCAAGAGCAAATTCATGTCTCTGTTGATGGATCTCTTTCCCTTAGGAGTTTGCCTCACAGCAGATCAAAACCAGGTCCCACAGGGAGGGATCCAGTCTTACCCACTTAAAAATTGTGTATTACCTCCTGGGTGTGCTGCTGTCTGCACCTCTGCATTGATAAGACAGGCATATCCAACTTAGATTAAATATCTTAGATTAGATATCCAAGGTATGGTGACATGTGTCTTTGCTTTTGTAGAGAACCACGGAACCCTCACTTTTTCTGCTGTTATAATAATATAGTAAATGATGGTATAAAGATTCAGAAAGTGAATAAAAATGCCTGTTGTAGTTCAACCTGGCAGGCAGCTCAGCACCACACAGCCGCTCACTCACTCTCCCCAGGCGGGATGGGAGAGAGAATCCAAGGGATAAAAGTGTGAGACCTCATGGGCTGACATAAGGACAGCTCACGAGGTACAGCTAAAGCCGCGCACACAGGCAAAGCAAAATAAGGAATTCACTCGCTGCTTCCCACTGGCAGGCAGGTGCTCAGCCATTCCCAGCAAAGCAGGGCTCGGCACGCATAACGGTTCCTTGGGCAGACAAACGCCATCACTCCCAATGTCCCCCCCTTCCTCCTTCCTTACCCAGCTTTTATTGCTGAGCATGATGCCCTGTGGTACAGGACATCCCTTTGGTCCATTTGGGCCAGCTGTCCTGGCTGTGTCCCCTCCCAGCTCCTGGTGCCCCCCCAGCCTCCTGCTGTGGGGCAGCACGAGAAGCTGAAACGTCCTTGGCTCTGTGTGAGCCCTGCTCTGCAACAACTAAAACACCGGTGTGTTATCACCACTGTTTTCATCAAAAATCCAAAACACAGCATTGTGTGAGCCTCTATGAAGAAAATTAACTCTATTCTAGCCAAAACCATGACAATGCCATGGTGTATTGCTGCGTTGGGATCCTTCTGCTTGGAGACTCTTATATGCCAACGACTGTATGTGTATGTATGTATGTATGCATGTATATAATACTTGATAAAAATAAGCAAGGACAAAACTCTATCAGTCTCTTTAGTTTGCAGGTTTCAGATGCTGCTGTGTATTGCTTTCAGGGCTCTGAAACTTGCATTCACTACTGAAATTAGTTTTTTGTTCATTCAGCTGACAACACCTTTATGCAATACATGTATTGCTAGACTCCACAAATGATGGTGGTGAAAGGAAATGTGGACGAACGTGCCACTCCCTTGAAGAGGTGAGACAGAGTATCAGAAATAATCAGCTAGCATCCATATTATGGAGCATGTTTGCCAAAGTAAAAATCCAAATGAAGAACAGTCACTAACCAGAAATATCAGAGTAGCTGTGTGTGAAATAAAAGGCAATTCACAGTGTCCATGTTTACTCTGATTGTTGTGGTTTTTGTTCCTTAGAAATCATAGATGCCCAGCTGTAACATAACTCCTAGGCAATACAGTAGTTTTGTGTAAAGAACAAGCTGTTAAAGCAAGGCTGTACCACTGAAGTCAGGAAAGGCTGGCTCACTCCAGCTGCATCTTCCGTTTCTGATTTCCCCATCTTAGTTTGTCTTACAATGCTCTGCTAACTATGGCTGCACCTGGAGGATGTGTGCTAAGATTATTCTCAAGACTTCTGAGTTGTGAACCCTATGAAGATAAAAATCCCGCTAGATTTGTGTATGCAATTTGTGAATGCGACAAGGTACCTCATGAATGGTGTTTTGTCAAATCCTACAGCGTATCCCTTGCTGTTCAGCTTTTTAAGGTGGTGAATCAAAGGGGAAGGCAATTCTCGTTTTGTGACAGTCTTCCACACACTAAAGAAGATTACTGTTGGCTCCCTTCACAACATATCAGTGCCATGGACCTAGACAGTTATTTAACGCTCATCTATTTTTTCTGGAGTGGATTTTAGAATTAAAACAATATAAATATTTGTCATGAGTCAGTGTAGGTATTCCTAAGGAACAGTGGGTAATGGTTATTTACCCATAAGAGTTTCATCTAACCTTGAAAATGCGCATGGCCCTGTAGATATTTATAAATGGCCACTCATCTGTTGTTTTTTTTTTTTTTTTTTTTGGAAGACGAATACATTGTACTACTATGTGTTGTGCATGGCATTCAGCTGGGACTTTGAAAGAGTACATGTAAACTAGCCCATAGATAACAATTGCTTCTCCATCTACTGATCTTTATTTAACTAAACTTCAAACAGTTCAAAGTGATCCAAGGGGTGAAGTTTTGAGGTTCTAATATTGACCTCTGTGAGGAAAATCCTACGTTAAAGTATCAAAAAGATCAAAGAATGTGCAGCCATTAAAATGTGTACAGCTAGTATATGGACACTATTATTTTCTGTGCAGATGGTCATTTGCCTATACATTAAACAATTCCTTGCAAATTCTTATTAGCAACACTTGAATTAAAAATTGACCATTACATTTATTTTTTATAACATTTTCATTGCTCCCTGAGGACCCATCTGTCTCTCTTTGCCCCATCACCCTCTCACAGAAGTGAGAAAGATGTGAGAATTATGGGTGCCTCTTCAGACTCTCCCTTCAACATGAGAGGTGTCTTTGGCATGGACACTTTAGAGGGTTCCTCATTCTCTGCGTCTAGAGAGCATTGCATCTGCCCTTGTGGGAGGAGGATACAGCTGGATGCTGAGTAACATGGAGAGGAGGAACTGTGGGCTTGACAGGCTGGAGGGTTGGGCCAAGAGGAACCTCATGAAGTTCAATAAGGGCAAGTGCAGGGTCCTGCACCTAGGGAGGAATAGCCCCATGCACCAGTACAGGCTGGGGGGTGTCCTGCTGGAGTGCAGCTCTGCAGAGAGGGACCTGGGAGTCCTGGTGGACAGCAGGCTGACCATGAGTCAGCAATGTGCCCTTGTGGCCAAGAAGGCCGACGGTATCCTGGGGTACATTCGGAAGAGTGTTGCCAGCAGGTCAAGGGAGGTGATCCTGCCCCTCTGCTCAGCCCTGGTGAGGCCACACCTGGAGTGTTGTGTCCAGTTCTGGGCTCCCCAGTACAAGAGGGACATGGAGCTCCTGGAGCGAGTTCAGAGGAGGGCTACTAAGATGATTAGTGGACTGGAGCACCTGTCGTACGAGGACAGGCTGAAAGAACTGGGCCTGTTTAGTCTGGAAAAGAAAAGACTGAGGGGAGACTTCATTAATGTATATAAATATCTGAGGGGAGGATGTCGAGAGGATGGAGCCGGTCTTTTTTCAGTTGTGCCCAGCGACAGGACGAGAGGCAATGGGCACAAACTGAAGCACAGGAAGTTCTGGCTGAATATGAGGGGGCACTTCTTTCCTGTGAGGGTGACAGAGCACTGGAACAGGTTGCCCAGAGAGGTTGTGGAGTCTCCTTCTCTGGAGATATTCAAAACCCACCTGGATGCGATCCTGCGCAACGTGCTCTAGATGGTCCTGCTCGGCAGGGGGGTTGGACTAGATGATCTCCGGAGGTCCCTTCCAACCTCAACCATTCTGTGATTCTGTGATTCTGTGGGAGCTGGACCTGGTGAGGAGTGGGAAGCTTGCCTTGAGCAGAGGCAATTAATTTACTACTAATTTACTTACATACTGCAGCAGGTGTGCTTCTTATGGTACTGGAAAGCTTATGCCCCAGAGATGCACAGTGAGCTCTGCTGTGCTCTGTGCTTGCGTTCCAGCAGTGGCCTAGGCACACACGGTGCCTGGCTTATTTCATGGATGGGCAGTAACCAAAAGGGATCACGAGCTGGCCTGTCCTGGCCTCTGATATCCCGGTATGCAACAGATTAGCTTCTGTAGAGATACAGGGTAAATTACCAAGCATGAAACCATGTTCTTATTCTCTGAAAAAGACCCTGATTAATTATGATATTTTGTACCTTATATCTTTTTTTTGTTTGTTTTTTAAAGGTTTATCTTGAAGGTGTGAATTATTTAAGATGCTTTTGTTATCAACAGAAAGTTTTGTTGCTATCAACAGCTTCTATCAACTAGGGTTCCTTCAGAAACAAGTGCCAGGGAGTCTGCTCAGAGAATCTTAAAAGATACTTGTTCAGCAGGAAGTGATATCTGAAAATACTATCTACTGGGAATCCTCGAGCAAAAATATTCTTGATTGCACAGCTCTGAATGGTTCTCCTGGCAGTTTCTTCTCTTTCATTTTGCTTGTTGAAATGTGCTTACTTTTTCTCCATATTGAAGAACGCCGGCTTCTTCCCAGGCCATCCAGTTTCAATTCATAGCCTCTGTCTAGATACTTATTGATTCATCATGCCCATGGCTTAGAGACTTGCTATTTATATGGAATCAATAATGTAGAGGGAAGGTTGTAGCCGGGGAGATCAGTCTAAAAGAGGGGATTTCACAGGACTAGACATGTGCCTTGTTAGCAGTTTTTTTCTAAAGGCCTGCGTTAAGTTCTTCCCCTGGCTCTGTGCTTCAAAGAGCTTGCCTGGGGCTCTACAGAAGCAAGCTGAAACTTAAAATTAAGATCTTTCTTTCAGATAGTGAACTGTGTGCTGGGACATCCTACAGAGTTTCTCTTAATACATGTGGGGGAGTCTGAAGTACTGTGGGGAAGTCCTAGAAGGCAGGGGTGGAAAAGGATAAGAAAAAAAAAACACAGCTATGTAGTTTTCAGAAAGGCAAGTATGCATATGTGTGCTTGCAGTTCGTGGGAGGAATATTTCAAGGTAGATATCTGATATTTTGGTTTAATGGATAGACTAAGTGAAAATGCATTATAGAGATGCAAAATGGAATACGATGTAGTGTAAAAATACATTATAGAATTAAATAGTCTTTAAATTTGTGCAGATATACCATTCTATCTAGACATGAAAATAGATAAAGCAAAGCAAAACAAAACCAAAACAAACCCCAAAAGATTGACACACCAACTGAAACTATCTATAAAAACCAACCAACCAACCAACCAACCAACCAAAAATCTTGGAGAGTTTTTAAAATGTGGAAATGTGGAATTTAAAAAATCAAATGCTTTCTATAGATAAGCTTCATTAAATTTCATCAGATATGTATGTGCTCAATGTATACACACTTATGAATGTAAAAATATTTTCANCTAGAAGGCAGGGGTGGAAAAGGATAAGAAAAAAAAAAAACACAGCTATGTAGTTTTCAGAAAGGCAAGTATGCATATGTGTGCTTGCAGTTCGTGGGAGGAATATTTCAAGGTAGATATCTGATATTTTGGTTTAATGGATAGACTAAGTGAAAATGCATTATAGAGATGCAAAATGGAATACGATGTAGTGTAAAAATACATTATAGAATTAAATAGTCTTTAAATTTGTGCAGATATACCATTCTATCTAGACATGAAAATAGATAAAGCAAAGCAAAACAAAACCAAAACAAACCCCAAAAGATTGACACACCAACTGAAACTATCTATAAAAACCAACCAACCAACCAACCAACCAAAAATCTTGGAGAGTTTTTAAAATGTGGAAATGTGGAATTTAAAAAATCAAATGCTTTCTATAGATAAGCTTCATTAAATTTCATCAGATATGTATGTGCTCAATGTATACACACTTATGAATGTAAAAATATTTTCAGATTCTTTCAGCATATTTTTATTTAAATCTTTTTAATAGATAAATTGGTGCATATGTGTATATAAGTACCTTTCTGTATAGGATACAGAATAGGATATCTGTAGGGGATATAGAGTGACTTTGTGTTATGAATATTTTGTTTGGAAAAATTCTGCAAGTAAATGTGAATCTTGAAGCTGGGAGAATGTTTGGAAGTCCACCTTGACCTCACTGAGCGGGTCATTGCTAGAGTGTTTCTGATATAGTGTGTATTCTAGGTTTAATCAGCTTAACGATCCTTCAGTACAGATATCACCTTTTAAACAAGTGATGTTGTCCTGGTTTCATCTGGGATAGAGTTAATTTTCTTCATAGTGGCTGGTATGGTGTTGTGTTTTGGATTTAGGTGGAAAATAATGTTGATAACACACCAGTGTTTTAGTTGTTGCTCAGCGGTGCTTACACAGACTCAAGCTTTTCAGCTTCTCATGCTGCCCTGCCAGCAAGGAGGCTGGGGGTGCACCAGGGGCTGGGAGGGGACACAGCCAGGATGGGTGGCCCAGGCTGACCAAAGGGATGTCCCGTACCATGTGGTGTCATGCTCAGCAATAAAAGCTGGGGGGAGTCGGCTGGGGGGCTGCTGTTGCCAGGGGATGGGCTGGGCATCAGTTGGCTGGTGNTTCAGATGCATCCTTAGAAAAAAAATCTTTGTGTTGGTTACTTCCAAAGTCATTACTTTCTCTTTTCTTTTTTCCTTTAGTTTCCTGATTCTCTTCCCCATCTCACTGGTAGGGAGAGTGAGCAAACGGCTGTGTGGTGCTTAGCTGCCTGCCAGGTTAAACCACAACAGATGTTCAGATGCATCCTTAGAAAAAAAATCTTTGTGTTGGTTACTTCCAAAGTCATTACTTTCTCTTTTCTTTTTTCCTTTCTTTTGGTGGAATTTATTAAAGAGTTTCCAAATAAATCTGGGGGGCTGTTGCTTTTCTAACCTTGAAGAATCCTAGTGTGGGTTGAATAAGGGGTGCTAAGCAACATTTTTTTTTTTAAAGTTAAGTGGAATAAAACATACAGACTTAGATAACAGAATTCATGGTAACATTCAGGTGCTTAAATATGAATCAGGTTTCTTATCAAAGAGATCTATTACCTAAATATGCTTCTGCACCTTACTAAATAAATAAATGCCTTGACTGTGGAAACAAGATCACCTGCAAGTGGCTAGATGTGTGTTGAGATGGAAATAGAGCACAGGGACTCAGACACATTTTTCTTTGAGGAAACCATCGTTGTCCTTCCCTAGGCTTCAGCTGCTCTTTCCACAGAGACACCTAAAGCCTACTGAGGTGCTTGAGCTGTTTTCTAATAAGTGTGAGAAGCCTGGAAGCAGGCTGTTCAAAAGGACTATTGAATTTACCTCTCCTCCTTGTTACACTAATCCTATTTTATAAAGACTCCCATTCACAGCACTTTTCTTAAGATGTTACTTCAGGCGAGGGCTATGTGCCAGAGGGTCATTCAAATATGTAAGGGTAGAGAAAACCTTTCTTTTTTCTTCTGATGCATGCCTGAGATCATGTTAATTTGTCATCTAGTACAATGTGCCCTGAGACCATTTGGGTCAGCTGGAAAGAAAAGAAGATTAATAATGAGAGTCATCTAAGGAAGCAGGGGAAACATATTTCCCATAAACTGTGTAAACTACAGGCTTCTGAAGCCCTGAGACTGAGGAAAAAATTGTTGTGTGTTTTTTGTTGTTGTTTTGTTTTTGTTTTTTTTTTGTATTCAGTCAGATGCTGAAGACTGCTCTGAGACATGTGCTACTGCTTCTTGCTGAGTCGAGTTATTTGGCAGAAGGCCCACAGAGAGAGTAAGAGAGAATAAAAAGTCTTTGTGCCAAATGTTCTTTTGAGTGCCTGAGAGCTGGATTGGTCTTTTTTCTCTGCAAAATCATATAATTAGTAATCTCAAACCTCAGCTTGTTAATTTACAAAACGTCTGCACACTTTAATATATCGTTTGCTTAACATGTTTGATAACAACCTCAGAGATAGTGGGACTTTTGACTTCTTGTAGTATTTATAAACTGCATCTCGCCCTGGGTATTTCTCTGCCAGTTCTGCACAGGCTTGTCTTGCGGATGGTGTCAGCCTGCAGCAGCTAGGAAGAAATGCGGGAAGCGTGTTGCCTGCAAAAAGCAAAGTTTCCATTTCTAGCCCGTAAGGAAACACACAGCCTTTGCTGCCATCAGCATCTTCTGTCCAGCAAATGGGACAGTGATGGTGCAGCTGTTCCACCTCAGTACCTGTGGTAAGAAGTGGTGAGCGACCTTGTGGGCTGGCTGTGGCAGGGGAGCTGAGCTTGTCTTGAGGTCTCGGCACATGTGCAGAAGGCTTTTCTTCTCTTCCTCTTCCAGTGGGTTGTGCAGGACTGAAGGTCTGGGATTGGCAGTTGGCAAGAATCCACACAATAGCCAATAGATACAACACAGTTTAATACCACTCCAGATGTGGACAATCCCGAAAACAGCAGGGGAAGCCCTGGGAGCCCTGCCAGGACAAGGGGAACCATCAGGCACTGCAGAGCATTGGCCCATGGTTGAGGCTTGCTCCTACTAAAAGGGGCAGCTCTTTTCTAATAACAGTTCATGCATATTCATGTCTTGGGCTCGTGGCCACATCAGGCAGACCAGTGGGATCACTTTTACAGCAGACACCCTGTGTGATAAGGTTCCGTGTCTGGGAAAATTAATCTAGAAACATAGGGGTGTTCTCATATAAAGAACAGAGAATTGAGAGCATTGTGTAGGCTTGACCCTTGGCCAAACAAGATATGGCTGGCTTCTTGAAATACACAAGTGAGAGCGATAAGCAAGAAAAGTCCCTGGCCGATCACCTAACTCCTCACAGTATCTTGTGCCATGTCCCATACACTGTGTGAACACACAAAGGTCTGCAAGATCCCATATGATCACTGCATGTGATCTTCTCTCTGAACTCTCTGTGGTTTCATAAACCTGGCAGTCACCTGATTTCAAAGTTGTAAGGAGGACCTATGGAGGGCAACACTGTAGGCTGAGAGAGGGTCGTTTGAAGAAGAGGAGATTATCCTTCAGGCTACCTGAAAATTGGTTGTGTTTTGAGTTCCTGTGTCTTTGGAGAGAAGTTTGCCCTGAAGCTGTCATTTGTAGCCACTGCCATAAAAAGGTCCTGACTTTGTGAGAGTGGAGATAAGCTTATTTGAGTGGCAATGGCTCACTCCTGCCAAAGGACTGATTGAATAATTAGCCCGAGTACGGCCAGGAAGATAAAGTCACATGGCTGTGAGCTCTCCAGGTCCAAGAGATCCTACATGAATTTCTCCATCTGTGGTTTTGTGTTTGTAAAGATTGTATGCCCAGCTGGGACCATGCCAGCTTGCTGTGCTATTCCAGTAAGTCTTTTTCTCTCAGTGGAGATAACTCAATCCTTCAGTCCATTTCAGTGCATAGGTAGTGCCATAGGAATATCTGAGGCTTGGTCTCACTAGGTCATTAGTGAGCTCTTCTCGGGGGTAATGCTTACATTGTAGTTTTCCTTTTTTTTTTTTTTTTTTTTTCCAAAGGGAAAAAGTCTTTCCACACAGATGGCTATAACTGGTGGCTGGCAGACAAGCTGATGGATGCGATTTTTCTTTGGCACCATGCAGCAAAGTATGCTTGGCAATGTGACTGTGGAAAACCATTCATTAGCTCAGTTTTTAAAGGCTAGCAGAGATGCTGTCAGCATAGTGTTGTCGTATGAACTCTGCTTAGCATCCTTCACCCAAGTGGACTAAGTGGGTTAATTGCACGGTAGAGGTAGACCTGCAAGAGGAGCTGGGCTAACATTTGCAGGATAAGCACTTATGAAGAATTGCTCTTGTAATTTTAAAATGGTTCTCTCAGGAGAGGTAACACCACATTGAATCCAAGGAATCTGGGAGGGGCAGCAGTTAGCAGGATCTTTTGTGTATGTGTTGCCAACAGGTGGAACTACAAAAATATTTTGTCCAAGCAAGCAGCTCTGTTTTTTAACAATTCACCTGAGAACCTGTCCCAAGATCCAAGAGACATCAGAGCAAAACAGAAATGGAAAGCAATGCTGTACTTGTAAGCTAAACTTATTCTCCACTGGTGTAAGTAGTGCATAGTGTGCATTCTATCTTTCTGGACTTTTTAAGTGCTCAAGGTGACCAAGTGGCTTTTAATAGCTATAGCTACAGTGCAAGGCATGGAAAGGTGAAAGCAGTTAAATAAGACCTCGAAGCCCTGTCAGTAAGGTGTGTTTGTAAGAGCTTAGGAGATATTTGCATGGGAAGGAGTTGTTCATATCATAGCATTACCCAAATCAAGCAAAAAAAAAGGTCACATGGCCTCTGGCATGGAATGGACTGCTCTGATCGAACAGCACGACTCCTTGGCTGGACTCACTGCAGTGTTTTGGCACGTGCCTCTCTACAGATATTGATCCGCTGATCTAGCGGGTATGAGAGGATTATCTTGACAGTCAGTGTACATTTCTTAGAAGCAAAGGTTGAAGGTTAAATGTTATTTTGCCAAATGCCATCTCTGTCTTCCTTGCTTAATTTTTCTTTCCAAAAGATTTCTAATGCTCATATCTGTTACAGGTTGCTGAATCCAGTAGCTGGGTAGATGTGAGGCTGCTGCAGCTCCTTATTCCTAGGTTTTGCCAAAGATGAGGCTGAACATCCATGCTCCCTAGAAAGAAGTAGATGAACACATAGACATACAGACACACACGTACAATACGCACACAGCCAGCCACATAGATCAGTGCAGACAGAACAAAGCACCTTTCCTGGCACCCATGTCGATACACGCAGCAATCTCTCAGTGAATGGGCCAATCCTGTTCTTCATCCCCAGCTGATCAGGGCTGAAGTCTGCTAGCAGAGAGAGCTACACACACACGCACATATATGCACACACACATAAAATGGATCACTCCTTAGACGGTCTTAGACTGTCAGCCTGACTGTTAGCTGATCTGAGGTGCCCTCATCTTGCCAGTTGTTTTCACTTGGAGTTACAACGTTTGTGATCCCACTCCAGTTGTTTGTAATCAGATCTCTTAATCTATCACCAACTAGTCTGTCTTGAGTTTCCCTAGCATTCATGCATATCCACTCAGAGAAGAGAGTACACCCACAAAAAAGATAGAAATGGAATTTAATGGGAATGTAGGAGAGCTTGCAGTGTCTGAGCACAGGGCTCAGCCAGACAAGTGTACTAACTGGTCCCTGTTTATAGTTCACTGGCCGTTTTTATCCCTTTATTCATTCATGCTTATTCCTCTCCAGTCTACCCTGACCCCCTCCCTTTCCCTTCCTTTGGTCCTTCTGCTAAACATCCCATAGTTAGTCTCACATATTTCCACAAAATGTCTGATGGCAAATGTTACACAGTCCTCAAATTCTGTTCCCCCTTCATCTAATAACAGGTCTGATACTCCTGTAGGCAGTAACACTCTCTACTCTGCAAGATTTCTGGTGAGGCAGTTTCTTGGGTTGACTCATCTCAGTGGGTTTTGCATGAGGCCCAGGGGCTGCCACTCCCCCTGGGTGGCTCTGGGAGCACAGAGTGAAGGTGCTCCATTGGTAGTCACTAGCTTCATGGGCTTCTCTGGTCCCCTGGGGTCTTTGTGTTTAGCTTTTGGTCATATTGTCTAAAGGTATCTTTGGCTATCTGGTGCACAGGGCAGTTGTACAAGCAAAGGCATTCAGAAACACCAGCATTTGTCTGAAGGCTGTATCTCTACTCTCTCAACATGGGACTGCTCACATCTCAGCCTGATTTGGAGCAGGTTTGCCACTGGTCTCTCATGTGCCATTGCACTGGTCCAGGGCTTCTAGACTGCGATGTGTCCCTCCCTCCTGACTCTGGCCTGGGCTCACCATGGGGCAGTTTCATTGCTCATCGAAGCCAGAGTCCATTCCTGTGGGATCTGCCCACAGCCCTTTCCCAGTGGTAGAATGGCTGCTCCTGTAGCATGGCCATGGAGCATCCTCAGTTCTAGTTACTTGGAAAATGGATGATCAAGAGGCTTAAAGAGCAGCTTCTCTCCACAGATGTTCTCTTTTCAAAGGAAAATTTGGTATTTGTTTTCAGTTGTACACTAGTTTTGAATTACCTGAATGATTCAAATACACATGGCATCAGTGGAATAGATAACTAAATAACTTTTTAATTAGTCATGTGAAATGTAACAATAATGTAGAGTAAGACAACATAAAATTATCATCTTTTTCCTGCTGATTCTACAGAGCTACCCAAGTGTCATCTGGAAAATAAAACAGCTTGAGTGCCTTTCTTAAGATGCGCTACAATCGTAGCATGCCTCATGCCTCATTGTCACCACTGAGGACACAGGAATTACTGCTGTGTCTGTAATTGATTTTTCAGTTCTCTGGCCAAACACCGGAAAAAAAAAAACAAAAAAACCACCCAACAAGTAACTTTTCTTTTTTTCAAGTAAAATTAAATATTTTGCTTTGTTTTGAAAAAAATTACAGTTGTAAAAATAGCTTGTTTGCCTTAGCATTTAAGAAAATATTGTTAAAAATTATAAAAAGTCATGTGGAAGCAATTTTTTTGCCCCCTCTGAGGATGTTTACTTTTAGGTTCAATGTGTAGCCAAATTTGACTAGATTCCAAAATAGTTCCATTGCTTGGATACCATAGTTTTAGCAAATGAACTCTTCAATGTAAAACATGACATGTTTAGTGATGGGTTAAAACGTGATTTAATAATCCTAATTCATCATATTTTTCAGTCACATATCTAGAATATATGTCATCATTTGCTCAATCACTGTAATAGATGCTAAATATGCAATCATCAGAATAAATATCGAAGTTGCAAAACTAGATGTCACCTTCATTGACAATACAAAATTTTAACTCCATCATTAAAATTCTGACTCAAAACCACTGATCAGGCCAAAATCATTGAGTTCAAAGGGCTTTGAATCTTATCTTTAAAGGTCATCCTTAGTAAAGTTCCTGTCAATGTGTATCTACGAGTGCTTTTTTGGGAATCAGTGGCTTGCTGCATGCCAGAGGTAATGAGATGATGACTGGTATGGGAGACACCTCTGCTTTTTTGCTTTCTGTGCTGACAATTCTCCATCTGGTCTATGGAGCTGATGTTTTGTGTTCACATAAGCGAACTGAAGCTTGTGTGCCTGAAAGCTTGTCTGTTTTTTTTTTTCTTTCCCAAATACACTAATGTCTGATGAAAGAAAAGATCTTACCACTTACAAAAAGCTTTGTGTTCCTTATGTTCTTAGATCACCACAACTACAGCAATATCACCCCTAGTACTAACAGAGTATGATTAAACCAAATTCAGTTTCTTCTTTACCTGCTGTTAGGTGGATATAATAGAAGGATATTGAAATTAATCACAGGAAGGAACTGGACAGTGTATTTCTTTTCATATAGCTTTATCTGTCTTGTAACAGAGAACAAATAGTTGGAAATCTTGGCTTAACTGTGGTTGCACAGCATTTTGATTGCTTAGATATGACAGCTACTAACACTTATTAAACTACCAAAAAAAATATGCAACAATACTGTGTCTGTGTGTGCTTGTGTGTGAGAGAGATCTTGCAAGTTTATTTGTAATCCTTACTATCTACAGTGACACACTGAGACTGATGTGACATATTGAAATTGCTGGAGCATAGCGGAAATATAACCTACATTTGTTTTCCACGTCAATCAGAATGAAGAAAGCAAATAGACTGTGTGAACAAGAAAACCCACTTTAAGTGACAACCTGGTCACTTAAGAGTAGGACAGTGATTTAGAGTCTGTTCTAGAAAATGGTACATTATAACCACTAATTTTATTTATTTTTCTGATATTGGTACACCCCCACCCCCCCAGTTTAAATATCTTGGTGGTGTACAATAATGACTAATCACCTGGGGGAAAGGATGAAGCAGGTTGATAATCTGCTGAAATATTGTTTGTTTTCCCTTGCAGATGGTTATTAAAAAAAAAACAGTAGTTCCATTGTAGTCCTTAATGTAATTACTCAAGTGAATATGGTTTACATAAATAAAGACTACTTATATGCATAGTTTGAAAGATTGAATCACTATAGTATTTCATATGGTACATATTCCCAATTATCCCCAAGATGACAAAAAGGGCAAAGTTTGTATAATATTACATGTAATTTGGATTGAAACTCATGGCTAAAAGTCATTTCCATTTTTCTCATTGGTGATCTGTTGCTTGTTTCAACTAAACCTTTGTTTTTGTGAAGAGCTTTAAAAAACATACAGATGCATGCAAAGAAAGCTTTGCACATTTACATAGTCTCTCTGATCTCAGAGGAATTGCCTGGAAAGTAATAAAAGAAGATACATTTATCTCATATAAAGGTGCAGAGCTGCAGTGCTTGTAAGCTGATACAGAACTGGTTTCCACAGGAGGTGATCACGCATCAGTGGCTGCCTGCTCCTGCTGCTTCTCTTTGGCCAAAACTGCTTCTCGCTCAGGTGTAGGATCTAAAGTGGTAGAGAACTAACCCTGCAAAAAAGGGGTTATTTTTCTGCCCATCTAAATCCCTGGCTTACCATTATCACTGTTAAATGGCACTGTTCAGGCAAGCAAGGGATGAAAGAGTGTAGGAAAAGAGGCAAGGGATTTTTTATTTTTCAGTAGCTGTTAGTCATTGGTTTAGCTGTATCACCCAATTGTGCCTGTGTCTTTGCAGAGAACATATAATGGAGCCATTTTTTATTTTATTTTTTCATTATTTATTTGTACTGTGGCTACTACAATGATGGGGAGCCTGAGTACAGACATAGCCAGTGACTTTATTTCATCTAGGCAATGGCAACATGTTCCTCTTTTTATTAATGGCCCATGTCTACGTATATGCATTACCTATGCAACTTTCAGCAAAGAAAAGATTCAAATGGCCTAGCAGATAGGTGTCAGATTTGGTCATAAATGATCAAGTGACAAAGTTAAGAAATGGTGATCATAATGCACAGTGGAATTCAGAAGACTTTACTTGATTTAATGCTAGATTTATCTATAATACTACATCTATGATAAATACATTATATTCATATTTGTGAGTTACAAAATAATAATCTGGAACAATAACTTGCCTTCTGCTCTAGAACAAACTTCTCACAGAAGTAAAGGAGTCAGAGCCATAATTTAGTGCCATATGTGCTGTGCAAATATAACTAAAATTTCATTCACCTGAAGGAAAGAAATTTAAAGCTATCACGAAAAAACAAGAATTTACTGTGTATGTTTAAACATACTCTTTAAGCACATTCAGTGTTACGTAAAATGAGGAATAATAATCACTTAGCTTTATTTTTTCCAGGATCATAAATGTGAACACTGAAGTTTTTGGTGTAGCAATATCATACTGATTAATGAGATAGCTATTCGCAATTTCACTACCTGAAAAAAGGCTGTAAAAGTGTCAGGCTAATTGCAGGATATACTGTTAATGGGTAAGTTATGATTATATCTGTTTTCCAAGTTGCACTCTCATATTAGAGTGTTACATCTTCTGAAACATAATGTATACATATATTACATTATACATAATCATTGGGAAAACTTCACAATCTGTACACATAGATATATCTCAGTCTCTTTCTATAGTCCTTCTTCACATTGATTTCAGGCAGGATTACTTGCATTAGCAGAGGATGCAGGACTGAGTGTTTGCAGTGGTTCTGAATAACAAATTTCTGAAGGATTCCAGAAATGACACTCAGTTCCTCAAACATTTTCTGCAAAGCAAGCAGCATACTTTGAAGTCTGTGCTGGGAGAAGAAGAAACAAAACCAAACTGTGAATATTCCAAAGTCCTATCTCCTTTTTGTGGAATGGTTCAGTGGCTTAATGAAGTTAATTTGTGTTAGGTTGTGGGAAATCCTTTATCTGCTGCATAGAGGCTTTCATTTCACATGGATGTGACAGATACTATACTTACTGCACTGGAACTTAATTATTTGATAGCGTAAGGAGCTGAAATCCCTGCATTTCCCCTCAAGGAGTATTCATAGCATACTCTAGATGGTAAACAGAAGCTGGAGGATGGTTGGCCTAGATTTTCAGTGATTGAAATATATATATATAAAAGCTTTTCTAGGTTGTTTTGTTTTTATACCTAGAAAATTTCAAAACAGTTTTATTAATGACAAGACACTATCAGTAGTATGTGGTTATTTTTTATTCTGTCCCATTTTCACATATCTTTTCATCCTTTGAAATGCTTTTTTGTATTGTACATGAATATAAGAGACCATTTCTTCTAATTATAGTCTTTTTCCAATAAAAGCCTTTAAATGCCTGATTTCCTGTCCCTAATTAGTACAACGTGAGTATTTCAAAAGTTTTGTTTCAGAATTAACTTTTCTCTCAAAGCTTTTAACAACAACTCTTTTAACTGGCTTCCATTCCGGATGGCTATTGGTGTACACAGTATTTTCTCTTAGCAGGTATATTATGGCATTTCATAGAATCATAGACTCATAGAGTGGTTTGGGTTGGAAGGGACACCACAGACCACCTCGTTCCAACCTGCCTGCCATGGGCAGGGACACCTTCCACTAGCCCAGGTTGCCCAAAGCCCCATCCAGCCTGGCCTTGAACACCTCCAGGGATGGGGCATCCACAGCTTCTCTGGGCAGCCTGTTCCAGTGCCTCACCACCCTCACAGTGAAGAATTTCTTCCTAATGTCTCATCTAAATCTCCCCTCTTTCAGTTTAAAGCCATTACTCCTTGTCCTATCACTACACTCCCTGATAAAGAGTCACTCTCCATTTCTGGAGTCTCAATTTTTAGAGATGTGGTAGAGCTGTGTAAAGCTATTTAATGAGACACTGAGGGGACAAAATTTCAGGATCAATGAGACACATCAGAATACAAATAAGAACTGAAAACTAATATAGTGAAAAATTAAGTGGGAAGAAAATCACTACATTTATTTTCGTTTTAGATTCAGTGTCTGTTTTTTTTTAATGTACCTTTCATAACACAAAAATCAGTGAATTTTTGTTAGCATGTGTGAGTATAAAATGTGCCTATCAAAATAAAAACGAATGTGAATTTACAAAAGTAGCATGTGTTTTTTCTCTTATATATTATACATATGAAAGATATGAAAGAGAAAATATATGAAAGATAGAATTTTTTTGTTATATTCACACAAAAAAACCTTATAGCAATTGTATTAAGAAAAATGAATTTATTTGCTTATATTTTCTTATTGGCAGGGCAACCTGTGCAATGGTTTGGAAAATAATTACAAGTATTTTTTATGGCAGAAAGGGCTGGTAGCTTTAAAAGTATTTGCTCAGCATCAAAGGTATCAAAATATCAGAGACTGCAAAGTTCAGGCAGATAGTATGAAATGAATTATTGAATTAAACTATTGAACTATTGAATCAAAAATGTAAAATAGTTTTTTAAAAAATAAAGTATTTTTAAGCAAAAAAAAAGATCTTTTTTCTTCTAGATTTCTGATTTATGTGTTATATTTCAATATTTCACATTATGATGGATCATGGGTTAATCAGTTTCATTGTTGTGAAACAGTGTAGTACAGCATGATATGATAGAGTATAATCTAACCTGACGTAGCACAATGCAGTGAGTGACTGCAAAGATCACCGGCTGTTCAGTGGACTTTGTTCTACTGAAAAATGCATAATTGCCTGAATGAAATGTTTAGTAGTTTATGTTTTGTTAATGAAGACCCAGAGTCTAATTGCTGCCTCTGGCTTTTGTCTTTAGGCACATTCTCGGGGGCCATATCCTACATTGAGTGTATTTTCCTTCCTTAGACCTTTTGAGAGCTGATACTGTGCAATAACAGCTGAGCAGATCCAGTGATCAATGTTGGGCTCCTGAAAGCCCCTTGGTAGGGGCCTTTTTCTTGGCCTTTTCCTTATGGCGACTCTCACTTCTGCCATTAGGATATAAAAGGTAGCTAAACTGTTCAGTACACAGGCTTCACATAAGCATCCAAAAAGTTAACAAGCAGAAGAAATAGGAGGACTGCTAAAATACCCATTGCTTTGCCTAATTTGTATTCCTTCCTGTACAATTTTGTATGTCAATACCAGATCTGAACTAAAAGTTCAGATTTCTTTCTCTCTTCCTTCTGAAGGAAATGAACTATCCCCAGAAACAGCTTGTCTGTTTTTTCTTTTCTTTACCAGTGACCACTGAAAGTTAAAATTATCTTTCTGAATTCCAGATCCTTTGGTAACTGACTGTTGAACCAGAAAGGGTAGTTTTCTTACCAGTCTTACCAAATTGGTCCTCTCATAGGACTCTAGTAACACAACTCTGGCAGTGAGGTAGAGCAGCATGCGGATACTGGATAATGAAGATTGTCCTGTTGCCCCCAGCTTTGAAAAGTTTTGATTGCCCATGTTTCCAGACTTCCTTTGCAGTGTCAGGAAGAGAAACTTAAAATGGGATTCCCCAGTTTTTTTTTTTTTTTTTTTTTTTTTTTTTTGAGGGCTGTACCTGTATGGTTGTATCCTGCCAACTCTTCTCTGTCCATATGCAGGAAGGTTTTGGGAGACCGTATAAAAAACTGCATCTGCCCTGGACATAAACTCTGGCAACACAGATTCTAAAAATATATGCATATATATGGATTTTAAAGTTGATACACTTCCCTTTCAAGGTCTTGCCCTGAGGGAAAAGAGCAAAAATGTTGGTAGAAATGTACAGCTGTTTATGGGAGTCCAGAAATTAATAGAGCTTCTAGGCTAGTTTTATAATGTCTCTGCTTCCCACTTCACTGGAACAGTCCTGTATGAAGCCTTTTCCAATTGTTCTTTAGCCAGCATTTTCTGCCTGAGATAGTTACACTACATTTGGAAAAGAAATCAACTTCCCATTCTAGTGTTAGTATCATTGTAACTCAAGTTTCATGCATGGCAGATTGCCTTACAGAGCCAAGTTTAATGCATTTCTAATTAAAAAAAAAAACAACAAAAAACTCAAACAATATGATACTACCTCACAATGTTATCGAATTGCTCATCTTATTTTCACAGCTCACCATGTTAAAACTGGGACCTGTGAAGTGGTGGCACTCCACAGATGTTGCAATAAGAACAAAATAGAAGAAAGATCACAGACAGTGAAGTGCTCCTGCTTCCCTGGGCAGGTAGCAGGTACCACTCGGGCAGCTCCTTCTTGTGTTGATGGTGCGACTATTTCTATTGCTTCCTTTCATTGCATGTTCCTAGGGGTTTTTGCTAGCTTAAAGACATCAATAAAAAACACTTTATTACAGTTAGCTATTTAAAATAAGAGGAGGAAGGCTTCTGCATTTTGAAGGGCATGCAGAAGGTGAATGTGAGGAAGATGGGAAAAATGGATTATTTGCTAGTACTTTGTAGAAATGCTAAGTGAAATTATTAGATGCCAGTGAAGGAGACCTCCTGAGAAGCTAAATTTGATCTAACTAACAGAGAGCCCTCAGAGTTGTATGAAATTCATGTAATTAAAAGTGTTTACACAAAATCTACATGAGCATATCATTTTCATATGCTGCAGTCTTACACTTTATTTTATATATTTATCAAAAATATCATTTGTCTATCATAAAGCAGTAAACAAGCAAACAAACAGAACACAGTTCTGGCTTTTTTTTTTTTTTTAAAGTCTTTGTAGACCATTATTTTTTTTTTTTCTGTTCACAATAGAGTGTTAATGTTTTAGTTAACAAATCTGGTATTGGTTCTTATGTTTTAATTGGGAAAATACCAGTTCATTTTTCACATCTTTCTCTGAAAGAGGAGCAGGATGGATTCACCCTTAACATGATCTCTTTACTATTGATATGTTGTTGGCTGTCAGAGAAGCTGTAAATATGTCATCTTTGGGGAATAAATTTAATCAGCCTGTGCTAGACTATAGAGTAGGTCAGGCAAAATATACTAACTCAAAAGAAGAGAGCCGGCTTAAAACTTTGAAATCTGTATGAGCAAGAAAAAATGAAGGTTGGAAAGGAATGCTATGATATTACTTTCTGAACTGCAGTAAATTAGAAAAAAACAAAACAAAACAAAACCACAGTATAGAGATTGACTTTGAAGCATGTAGCACCTTGTACAAATTGAGGCTTCATTTCTTATGAAGATTCTGAGCTGGCTGCAAATCACAGAGTAGCTGTCACTTAATATATTTCCAACATTTTCCTGGAAAAATAAAAGAAATGTTGCAATACAATGACATGTTAAAGTGTCCATTTCGAGAACATGCAAATGTAGTTGTTTTCCTCTCTTGTAGCTTCAATAGTGGAGCAGAAATGGTGGTGCCACATGCAACCATGTCTTGAAGGGGAGGAATGTAAGGTTCTTCCAGATCGTAAGGGATGGAGCTGTTCCTCTGGGAATAAAGTGAAAACAACTAGGGTAGGTATGATACCAACCTTACATGCTACCAACAGGTAAAAAAAAAAAGTGCACAGGAAATTGGATTCACATGGAAGACAGCAGTTGAGAAGAACAAGAAAATGTGGAAAGAGACTGGGATTGGACTTCCTGGTCCTGCACACTTGTCTCAGCATACTTAGCAATTGCTTGATCACGGTAAGCAGTATGCCAGACCTTCTCAGGTGAGCGGTGGAGATGATAGAGTCGACCCCTTTTCAGCTACTGGTAATGATCACATGTATTACAATTTGAAATGCATTTCTCTCTGAAACCAGTTACACAAAATCTATACACCCTACTAAGCTTTTTGTTTACAGGATAGCAAACAAGTGCATTTTTATCAATAACATGGAATTACCATGTTTCAACGTCGAAAATGTTGAGTATGGTAAGCATTTGATGTGTAACTACAATACGATCTTCTGGTTCTTTGTCTTGTATGACTGGTTTACTACAAAATGTTGACAGAGTTTCAGTAAATTCCTTTTCTCCGTTTGACACTTTTTGTATTATTTGTTCAAAGTTAGATTAACAGAAGTGCATCTAACATTGACAGAAAACAAAGTAAACCTGCTGTCATCTCAGTTTTTTAGTGCCTAACAGAAACACAAGATTAACAGATTCTTCAGATAAGCAGTAAGCGCTCAAACTTCCTAAACCTCCAGAATTGTATCTCTATAGGGTCAACAGTTCTCCATCCACATAAAACATTAAAGATGCACTCTGAAAACATATATGCATGTGTGTAAGCATAACCATCTTCACCCGTGCACTCCTCCACCCATACCAGATGACTGTATTGCTTATAGGTCAGGCCATAACTTGCTAGTGTGGTGTTTACTCTATGTAGGCGTGTTTGAGTGTCTATGCCATTTGAATGAAATCTTCCTTATGTGGGCACTAAATTTCTGGTACACCTTGGTTATAGTGAAATGTAGTGTGTAGTGGCTGAATTATATTCCTTTTGTTCCACGGAGAGGTCTGCATGTCTCAGTTTCTGTATGTGTAAGTCTTTTGCCATTTTGATATTCTTTGAAGGAAGGATACTTCCTAGATGTTTGATATACCACTCTGCTTCAGTATCCTCTTTCAAATGTATTTCTTCTGAAGCTAACCTTGCTTGAATGCTGCCTACACGTAACCTAGTACATGCCAATGCAAATCTGATTATATGCATGTAAAATGTGTGTGCATGTGTAATACAAATGAAAAGAACTAGATATAATTTAATAATGGCAACAGAAATAGGAAAAGAATTGTGTGTGTGTGCGCACGTGCGTGTGTGTTTTGAAATTTGTTCTGGCTACTACTACATTATACGTGGCACTGTTATTGTTAAAGAATGCATACCATTTTACATTTAATGTGAGTGTTTAACAAGCAGTAAATAAAAGTGTGGGTCTGGATTACCCTCCTGTAGAAAAAAAAAGGGTCACGAAAGGGGGAAACATCAATAAGAATCCCCTCGAGGATATTTCTTCCTCACATTTTGTCAAAAGATATGTTTTTCTGTATTGGTCAAGGTTCTACTTACCTTTAGGAATCCACAGAAGCCCAAGACAGTTGTCTTCAAGGTCTCATGCCTCTGCTATGGACTTGTAGGTCTGGCTTTTTGCAGGAGTTGGCCTTTTCTTGTTCTCCGTGGATGGTGGCAATCCTCAGGACTCATTTCAAGGCTCTTCAGAAGTGATGCTATGAAAAAGCCAGCCAGCAGGCACACTGATTCAGTACAATGGCCACCATAACCTGCTTGCAGACCTACCACCACTAAAAGAAAAATACTAATCCCCTTAAATCCCCCACTATTTTTTTTTTTTTTTCTAGGATGTCCAGATACTATTTGTGTCCCCCTTCTTCCTTCATTTCCCATGCTTTTGCAATACCCTTTCGAGACATTGCCAAATTTAAATTTAAATTTCTGGCTGAGCTTTGGTCTCAGTCATTGAAACGAGGTTGTAGGGGAATGAAGGTTTCTGTCTTTCTGGGTACAGGAGTCTGAGATTTTAACAGACATCATTCCGATGCCCAGGAAAATATTCATTGCTATTAGGAATGCAAGTGATTGTGTTAAGAGAGTAGCTTGTTATCAAAAGCAAGTATTCTTCCCTAATCTATAGTGAACTACAATATTTTTGTAGCTCCTCTTTCTGCTCCCCCAACTCTACAAACAAAAGGAAAAATTCTAAAGTGCTCTGTGGTTTCAAAACCCCTTTTATGAGAAAAATAAAAAAGAACTGTACAGAGAGTCAGTATAGAGAAGTCATAAATAAATAATAAGCTTCTGCTTGTCAAATGAAATAACGCATATGTGATTATCATGTATAATGTAAAATCATAAAGAAACAAAGGGAACTGAACAGCTTGGGTGAGTTGTGTACTCCAGAAAAGCCTTGTGAAAGCCTTCCTGAAAGGTCTAAGAAAGTATTAGGTCTATATTCACCTCCAGACATTTTCTATAAGCTGACCTCCTTCATGTGCAGAAAAAGTTACCCAATTAACTGATGAAGTACTACATTCTCAGCTACGGGATACCAGATTCAAAAGGGGCACCCACATTTCCACATCTCAACCTGTTAAACATTATGTTAGAGATAAAACCAGTAATAGGAAGGAAGTATTTCTCTTGTCCACATCTGTTAGCATCACACCACTGTAAAGACTGACGATACTAACTTCTTGATACTTACCGTATCAGTCACTAAGCAAAAAGGCCAGACAAATGATGGAAGAAAACTAATTGATTTTTAAAAATGCGGTCTACTTGAGGCTTTGCATTTTGTTCAAATATGGGGATCTAGCAGGGTTATACATTAATAATAAATTAGAAATAGCATGAATGTTATTGTACTCAGAATTCAAATATTAAGAAAAGTCAGGTGGCAATTATTTACCTTAGGTATGCAAAATCAGGTATTATGGAAAAATTAAACTGTATTTACTAATTTGTCTACGTATTAATGGAAAATGCAGGTATTAGGTGTTAACCATGGAAAAATAATGACAATGGGGTGGGGAAAGTGTGTATGAGCAAACTGAATACTCAGTAAACTTATGCTAGTTTAGAACTGACTATTTTGGTCCTGTGTAGCCTGCAGGAGGGGAAGGATAGAAAAGTGAGTGACAATTTAGCTAAAACATTTATACGCTATTTTTTTTGTTTGTTTCATATGGAGAAATGCATGTTTGTGTTCCTGGGCATTACACCACAACAAAAGAGGATGGTCGGGAACACATTAGTAGAATTATGAAATGCTTGTGTGAACAGCTGAGATTTACCAGGGACATTGTAGCATTCTCCTCCAGACTAAGAAACTGTTGTAGAAAGAAGTGATTGAATTTTTTTTCTGTATGGCTAGTCTCAAAGTTTTGCTAAATAAACACAAAAAGTTACTCTCTTTAAATGATGACAAAAGTGTTAAAATAGGGGAAAAATCTGAAGATGTATTTTTACCTTTGAAAAACTTTGTTTTCTTACAGTCTTTTTCTAATATAATTATCTTCATTCAAAAAGTTCTCTTAGTCGTATTTCCTTTCATTTTTTGTGAAAGAAGGAAAATGTCTGTTTAAAACAAGGGAATTTTCTCATCAGTTGAAAACCCCAAAATATAGTAATATTATGTATGAAATTGACAATGACACCAAAAAAAGTATATGACCTTTTATTAAACAAAGGAGCCCTTTACAGGAAAGCAACATTGTGCAGTCAGATAAGATATGAAGAAAAAGAATCCTCTTTCTTATTTCTCTCCAGTATAGGGTGTACCTCTTCCGCATCGGAGATCAATAGGGGCTTTTTAAAGGCAAATCCAGAGGCCAGGCTTTATTTGTATTTTTAAGAACAGTACATTGTCTACTATCTTTATAAGGCAGGCTTACTTCAAATAAGAGCACCAGAAGCTACATGTAACCTGTGTGAAAGTGCAAGCTGCAATGCCCCCTGGGGTCCTGGTTCCCCAGTCATCCACCCTGGGAGTAGGTTGGGGTATGTCATGGCTCCTGGGTTGTCTCTAAAACCAAGTGTCTTTTCTGCAGAAACTGGGGTGCAGGAAAACATGTGAAATGGTGCATCCTGAGTCTTACCTTCAGACCCTGGAGCTTTGACATGACTGAGAAAGTGTGCATTCATACCTGGGAGTGGGGAAGTGCCCCTGGACTGCAGTTCTGGCACAGTCTGAGAGTCTGTTCAGAGCAGGTGGGCTGGTATTTTATGAAGATGTGGGGAAATATGTATGGATATTTTTCATGTGAAATGCTACCTTGTCCTTAAACTTTTAGCTTGGTTTGGTAGAACCGCTAGTGGAATGAGGTACAATTTAATGCTAAGTTCTAGTTAAATTATTCAGAATGGAATTCACCTGGCTTTGCTTGAGATAGGACTGTCTAGCCTAAATTCTGGCTGTCTTATTAGTATCAGAGAGAATTGTCCACTTCTAGAGGTCAATTTGTTTTGTCCTAAGATAGGTCAGATGAATTGTCTTCTGGAGGTTCTTATGTCTCCCTATAACTCTGAAGGAAAGTTATGATGATTAGCTTAGCGCCTAACATTTTGATGCTTAGCTTTGAAAAGGAAGATGCTGTCTGGGAGACTTTCTTTGATGTAGTCTTCAGTAGGAACCTGATCAAATACCCCTTAATTCTCTGTCAGTTTGGGAATTTTGGGGCTTTGACCACTATCAAATGCAATATAATGTAAGATAAGCTTCAAAAATGTTCATGCTGTGAAGATACACAGCTATACCCTAAATAAGTGAATCATACTCTGATGAGCAACACGCCCAGTATCTATTATTCAACAGAAATTGGTAACCAGTGCATGTCCTTTTAGGACAGCCTTGTTGGTATAATAATAATAATATAAATGAACCAAAATGATCAGATGCATTGCAGAGCAGGTATTGATTATTAACCTCTGAAAATCTCTGGAAGGTGAAAGTGAACAAAGTAATGTTTTCCTATGAACAATTACTAGCAGTATTTTCACACAGGTCGTAAAGGGCCATCTTTTGGAAATGAGCCTCTAACTTCTGGAATAGCAGGGTACCCACACTTTTATGAGAGGCAGAAGGAACTGTAATTGTCACTCTGAAAACTAGCTATTATTTTTAATATGTGGGGAAAAGCACGGTCCAGAACAGAAAGAAATCAATAGCTAATATATTACTATGTAACTATATGCCAAACCAACATTAGAAATAGAGTACTGTAAAAAATAAAAATAAAATAAATATTGCAGGGACAGAGAGGAATAAAAGAGAAATATTACAGGGCCAAAAATAAATCCATATTGAGTCCATTTATCTACATTCCAAATCCAAATCTGCTTTCCAAATCAATACCAGAGATAGACGACTCGTACGAAAAGAACAGAAATATTGCCAGGATGGAGAGAAATCTATACTGAGAGTGTTTATCTACATTCCAAACAATATTGGAGAGAGCCTGAAGTCAGATATTTGTAATATTCCATTTAATCTAATTTTGCATTATGGCATCCAGAGTTTAAAACAAACTAAAAATTGAATAACGTTCTTGGAAGAGGAGAAAGTATACTATCCAAATATACCAACTGGCTGTGTATGAAGCCAAATGGTGTTCAGCATGTATATTCCACTATTCTGAATCAATGTAGTTCTGCTGCTACCTATAAATACAGCTTACATTTTTGCCCTGTCTCCTCTTTCTCACTTGCAGATGCTGGATTGTTTCTAAATTAATTACAGCTGCTGATAGGAGAGGCAGTAATTGTATTTATGTTTCAATTTATAAAATATGCTGTTCATAACTCTTTCAGCACAAGGAATGAAAGACCTTCCATCAGGTACCTTTATGTAGTAATGCTTTGCAGTGAGCTAAAGGAGGAGGGCTAAAGGCAGGATGTTGATTACTGAGATTCCCAATATCAGAAGGCAGCATTAATGGCAACTCAACTATTACCAGTGCTGTCATAACCAACATGTGAATAAGGCAACACAATAAAAGAGAGCTAAAATATGTCCTTGGATATGAGAAGAAAAGGACATTTTTTCTTGAAACTGAGCCTGATGTCTATGTTAGCAATGCAGCTGTTTGTTGATCTTTGCTCCTCCCTATCAGAATAGATGCATTGTCTCTTTAAGCAACAGCAGATAGAAAAAAATAGAAGTATCACTTTTTTCTTGTGCCAAAGTTGAAGAGAAACATTGCCATTGTGTTAGCTTCTTCTCTCATGTCTTTATTCCTCTTCCTTCCTCCCAGCTTTTCAAAAACAGCACCGGTGATGACATGTAACTAGAAGAATCAGAACTTCGTAAACATTGCGTATAGGGTATTTTAGGATGTTTCTGATAGGCTGGATGGTGTGGTCAGTCTGTGCTAATAAGACAGTGCATTTCTTGTGTGACATTTTTTCAGTTATTAACCTCCATCACATGAAACAATTTGCCTTTTGCTTTGACCACTGTGAAACTTGAAATACTTACAAGATAAATCAATGATCTGCCATGTGTTTGTAGTAAATATTTACAGGAAGTGCTTCTTCTAATGTTATTTAAGGAACTGTATTAATAAATTAAGAGACTACTTTGCTGTAAAACTGCTTTGTCACTCTGCCTTACTTCAGAGTCTCTGTCTGTTGACTTCTCACCTCTACCTTATTTTTGGGTGAAGATTTATAGTAATAATACACATATGCATACAGTGACTAGCTATACTTCGCGGTTCATAAAAAGGATGTGATTACAATACAAGTAAGTGCACAGACTGTAGCAAAATATTAGCCATGGAAAAGAATGATTGCACTTGTGACAGCCTCTTTGTTGCTATGGTATCTCTTTCCATGCCTTTGGCTAATCTGTCACCAGCAGAAATTTGCAGCTGTCTCAGCATGTTTCTCATTGCTAACTCAGAGACTCACTGTATCTAATCTGTCATTAAAATAGCAATAAATGCTATGTACACATTTTCTTAAAAAACACACACAAGTTTCAGGGAGCAAATGAACTGGGAATGGAAATTGGATAACATTTTCTGGGGTCAAGGTAGCTTTTTGTACTAGTCAGTGATGATTGTTTTGATCAACCATCACAATTCTTTCACATTGAAGAGCTGTATTTTTTGTAGAATGCCCAAACACTAGTCTTTTTGGACACTTGGACATTTTGATGGAAATACCGTCCCTGGCCAACACATGTTACAGTTTCCCAAGTGTAGCTTTCAAGAAAGTTTGAATGAATCAACAGTTTTTGGGGCTATGCAATTCACTAAATCTCTTAGAAATAGCTGCTGTATACCAAATTTACTTCTTTAACATGAAGTTGACAGGCTTAATTCTACCCTATGAAAAGGTTCCTGTTACAAGTCTACATTTGACATGAGTTTAGGCCCACAGCTTGATGATATCCATTTATAGGTCACAGAAATCTAGACAAAGTAATAGTCCTTTTCCCAAAGACAAATGTGTATTAAAACCCAACCAAACAAACACAAAAAAGCAAAAAGCTAAGACAAGTTATGATGAAAAGGATTAGAAAAAGAAGGGGATTAAGGTAGTGAAAGAGGCCACTTACGGCATGCCTGGAGAGTTTGACACAAGACTGGATAATAGAGATAGTGCACCATGCTATGTAAATGCTTTGAAGCAGAAGTAATAGTTCAGTACTGAACTTTCTCACAAGCATGTGACCCTAAATACACCGAATCTAAATCATTTACAAAATTAATTACAAAACCCTTTAGAGAAATGCAAAGGTTAGCAATCCAGTGCTGTATGATGTCACATGCTGGACCTGTTTTCCAACTTTGTCTTTATTTCATTTCATTTCATACTCACCACTTCTGCAGTATAAATATGGGTGGACTTCTTGACCTGATTACCAGGTGGAACAAAAGGGTTCCATCCCAAATCCTTTGAAATAAGATGAAAAAAACAAATCCAATGCATTCCAGAAAGTTATGAAATAGGCCCGTAAAAATTGGAATGCTGAAAATCCTAAACGTTTTTTATTTAAAATGTGAAATGTTATAAGCAAAATCATAGACTGCAAAAGGCAGTAAAACCTGTTAGACAGGTCAAGGTAATCCAAACATTCAACCCAGGAAATTTTCTATCTCAAATTTTGTTTAGTTTGAGTCCTATGGATATTGATATTAAGGACTGAAAGTGAGGAACATCAAAAGAGAGAATGGGATAAGGGCAACATTCATAGGTATAGCTCTTTTGAACAGAGGGAGCTTGTTAATGCATTACTTGAAAGAAAATAATTTTGAAAAACAGAATGGTATTTCTATTTTTTTTTTAATTAGCAGAATTTAATTGCCTAGAAGGTTTGTAATTTGCCTTGTGTTTTTTTTTTTTTTTTCTATTCCCAGCTGCAGCTCCTTGTGAATATCTTATGTCTTGTCTCTAGCTGTTCAGAAGGGTTACTCTATTTTTTCTTTCTTTCTTTGTGAGCAGGCACACTGTACAAATCATGAGAAATGAAATCTTTTGCAATCCCTTCATCACACTCACAGAGTGTTAGTAAAATATGTTATGGTTTATACATTTTTATGAGGAGATAGTTTTCCCTAAGGTAAGAGTGCAGCTAGCATCCATTGCAAAGCATTATTTTAGCTTCTGCAGAACCTGAAAATTGATGGAATTACTGTGAAATCAAAGGAAAATATTTCTGCCATTGCTAAAGAAAAACGCAAATGGATTCAGTTGCATGTTATTAATTAACTAATTGGTGATTTTGCAAGCATTATGTTCTTCCACGTGGGAATCTTCCAATGCATCAGTCCAGCTGAGAGGTTTTCTGCCTTTGTCCCAAAAGATTCCACTTGTGATTTTTTTTCTTTTTTCCTTTTTTTTTTTCTTTTCTCCCCAGTTTTTCCTTTGCTGGCATGTTTGAGATACTAACCTCATGTCTGAAGAATAATTTTCTGCCTCTTTGACGGAAAATAAGAATGAGTTCTGAAGGCTGTATGTAAATTACTGGTTTTCTCCACTTCGCTACAAAGTGGAAAAGGTCTGACACCAAAATCAAAGATGTTTCCACTCTGATTTGCAGTCTCTTTGCCCTTTTACAGCTGTGCAAGGGACATTTGTTGAATATCAGTCCTTTTTAGCTCATGGGAAATCTTTGTCAGCTTCCAGTACCTCACAAGTTACCATATAGTAAGATGATTTTCAAATGCCTGTATCATATGAGTCATGCTGGCATGCTCTAAAACTAGTGCTTCTTCCTCGTCTCACCCTCCTTTGTGGTCTGTGAGGGCTTTGGATCATTTCTGCAAGTCAGAAACATTGCATTTCAGCTCAGAGGGACTGGAGCATTCTGAATCCTCACATTACCTACTACCTAAATAGCTGCAGGCAGAACTCTTGTCTTCCCCCCCCCCCCCCCCCCCCCCC